>JAKJMR010018103.1:1310884-1367292 GCA_024449315.1 Daboia siamensis | reverse complement strand
CTCTTTCACACACACACACACACACACACACACACACACACACACACACACACACAAACACACACACACACACACACACACTTAACCTACCTTACTTGAATAAACATTTTCATTCTTGTGTCATCCTGTAATATTACTATCCTTGTTCTTTCTGTTACGTGAGTTATTTTTGGCTTGTTCTCACTTATGATTTATATGTTAGATTTCAATAAAGGATTTATTTGCATAGAAGTTGCAAATTTGCTTAATTTTGTTTGAAGTAGGATAACCATCTTTTTTTTTTTTTTTTTTTGCCAGGAGACCAAAATGCTCTTAGGAATATTTTGCTTTATCATTTGATACAAGGAGTTTTCATTGCAAATGGAATTGAACCCGGTGTGACCAGCATTTTTAAAACTATCCAAGGTGGCAAACTATATTTGAAAATGGTAAGTAGCTATATTTTTTTTAAAGACCCTTATAGTTGTTTATAGTTAATTCACTGACCATTACATATCCAAACTGACAGTGGGGAGCACCCTTGCAAAAACTAGGAAATAAGAACTCTTGGAGCCAGGTTTGTCCAAAAAGGAGATTTTACTAGGATGTGTTCGGTTGTGGAAATACAAGACAGGATCTGGCATTGTGTTACATTTTGATGCTATATAAAGGATTCCCGTTTCAAGCCCCCCCCCCCCTCAACCCCATCTGGTCAAACTCACATCAATTAAACTTAGGTGTCAAACCCTTTCGTGGGAAAGATAAATATTCTCGTGCTTTATTGCTAATTGCCTTTTTCCTTTCAGTTTCAAATGAGGATACGAACCAGATCTCTTCTCCCTTCCTTCCCCTCCTTTGTTGTTCTAAGATCAAAGGGTTTCCCTGGTTTTGGTATGCAGCCTCCAGCCAGGCTGAATAAACATCTTCACCTCTCCCCCCCCAAAACAATGGCAGAATCCAGGGACGCACAATATTTTAAACATACATTTATGAATGTGATATAAATTGATTCTGACAGTCAGCTCTCCTTTCTTTTAAAAAAAAGATAGGTCCATCTGCGGGGAAAGAAAAAAAACCAATTATAAATATTAACCCGGTTTGTTCAGATATTCTGTATGAAATCTCTTAAGCAACTTTGGTGATTTAACGTGAAGTTTATTAACCCACTCATTTTCTGAGGAGGGGAGGTGTTTCCACGCCACTAAATATTGGATCGTTCCATGGTGTTTTCTGGAATCTAAGATCTCTTTCACCTCAAAATGTTGTTCTCCTTCCACCATGATTGGTGGTGGTGGGGTTTTTGTTCATAGGGGTGATTGTTGTTCTCTCTTTATTAAGCTGCAGTGAAAGATTGGGTGTATTCGTCTAAGATTTTTGGGTAGTTCTAATTCAACTGTTACTGGGTTTATGATTTTTTTAATTGGAAAAGGTCCAATATATTTTGCTCCTAATTTTTTACAGGGTTGGAGTGATTTAAGGTATTTTGTGGATAAATATACCATCTCTCCTACCCTGAATGGTGTGGGATCAGTTCTTTTTTTGTCTGCCTGTGTCTTGAATGCTTTTCTAGCATCTTTTTTATTTATTTGTTTATAAATCGAACAAACATTAAATCAATAGCGGTCTACATCACAGTGCGAGGAGGAATAATATTATACCGTTACATATAAGAAAACAACCATAAAGAAAAGAAGAATAGTTCAATTAAAAGCTCTTTTTAACATCCAATTATACCATTGATTCCAAGATAAATAGTAATCTGTGTCCCCTCGTCCCCTCAACATCATAGTAAGCCGATCTGATTCCGCACAGTTCATTATTTTCTGTATTACTATTTGATCGGGTGGGCTAACATCCATCTTCCAATATTGGGCCCACGCCAATCTTGCAGCAGTGGTTATATGTAGCAACAGGTACCACGCAGTTGTGTTTATATTTTGTGGTCTTATCCCCAATAAGAATACCTCAGGACACAATTGTATATGGTACCACAACATCTCACTTAGCCATTTCTGAATATTCTGAGTCCTACAGGAATAGGGTGGTATATAAATTTAATAAAATAAAATAAAAATAAATCCTTCCAGAATTTCATAGCCTCTCGACAGGTCCACCATTGGTGGAAATATGTTCCTTCTTTGACACCACATTTCCAACAAGTTGAGGATGTTCCCGGGAACATTTTGGCGAGCCTGGCCAGCAGCAAATGCCAACAATATGCCATTTTATATATATTTTCTTTATATGCTATTGACCGAGTTAATTTAATGTTCTTAATCCAAATTTTGCTCCACCTCTCAGTATCCATTGAGCAACCTAAATCTCTCACCTAGACATGGACCAAAGTCTTCACGTCTTCTTCAGCTTCTTCCATAGCCATAAAAAATTTATAACATTTAGATAAGATCTTATCATCCACTCCCAACAAAATCCTGTCCAAGGTATGGAGCTCTCGGCAAATTCCAGGCCTCTGTTTGTCCTTCATGTATTTGCTACTAATTTGCATATAAGTCCAATCCTTGTTCCTGAAGTAATAACTTTGTTTTTAAATTCCCATTTGGATCTAATATCTCTTTTTAGGTCAACTTTTTCTCAAAATTGTATAGTGTCGGATAAATCACAGCTTCCAGGGGTAAGGTCCAAAGTGGCACTTTATTATAATGTATTTTCCTAATTCTGGCCCAGATCTCAATCAAAACTCCATGTGAGTAATGTTTAGTAAAATATTCTGGGAATCTATCTCGTTTCCACCATAGGTGGGCATGCCACCCCTGCTGGAGATCGTGACCTTCAATTGCCAACAAACGTTTACGCGCCAATGTGACCCATTCACAAACCCATACCAGGATCACTCAATTATAGTAGTATTGCCAATTTGGAACTTCGAATCCAACTTGTTCTTTCGGTTTCTGCATCATTTTTAATCTAATTTGGGGTTTCTTGCCCTGCCAAATGAATCTACTAGTACTCCTATCTAAATTCCTAAAAAAAGTTTTATCCAGTCTAACTGGGGCCTTCTGAAAAAGGAATACCGATCTAGGCAAGACCTGGGTCTTGATCAAAGCTATCCAACCCATTAGCGAAAGGTGTAGCTTACCCCATTTCTCTAAATCCTTCTCCAATTGTCCGACCAATTTTAAATGATTATCCACCTTTATTGAGGAACATCTATCGGACAGCCATATACCTAAATATTTGATTTTATGAACTATCTGGAAGCCCAAGGTATTTTGTAGTTCTAATCTCTGTGTTCCCGTCATGTTTTTGACTATAATATTCATTTTTTCTTTATTTATTCGTAGTCCAGCTACTTCACCAAATTTCTGTATCCTATCAATAAGTCGGTGGCCAGAAGTTAGTGGCTCTTCTAAGACAAAGGCCAAGTCGCCTGCAAACGCCTGGATTTTGTTCTCTAATCTTCAGCCCTTTTATACCCAAATCCTGTCTTATTGACCTAAGTTGAGGTTCTAGAGTAAAAACAAACAGCAATGGAGAAAGTGGGCAGCCTTGTCTCGTGCCTTTCGCTATCATCACTTCATCCGACTCTTCTCCATTGACCAAGATCTTAGCCTTCTGTGGACTGTAAATGGCCTGAATTACATTCAAGAAATAATCACCAGTGTCCATATATTTCAATTATGATATAAGATAGTTCCAATTGACCCTGTCGAAGGCTTTCTGGGCATCTAAGAAGAGGAACGCTGCCTGTTTTTCAGGGTGGGCCTCATAATACTCTAAAGCATCCATTATAATTCACACATTGTCTTTTAGCTGTCTAGCAGGTAAAAAACCACTTTGATCAATATGAATGAATTCATTGAGGTATCGCTTAAGTCTAGCCACTATTACAGCTGCGAAGATTTTGTAGTCAGAGTTAAGAAGTGAAATGGGCCTATAGTTATGTATAAGAGTGTGGTCTGCCCCTTCCTTCGGTATCAAAGAAATATAGGCTTCCAACCATGACTTAGGAACTTTAGACTCCTTCAAGACCATATTAAAGATCTCCTTCATATATTTTATAAAGAAATCTGTGAAAGTTTTATAAATCTCTACTGGTAAACCATCAGTACCAGGGGGTTTTCCTGTCTTTTGTCCCTTGATCACAATCTCTATCTCTCCTTCCGTAACATCCTTATTTAGCAAATCCCTAGTACTTAGCAAATCTAAGTACTCCTTAATTTTCTCCTCAGATATCTGCTCATTTGCATAGAGTTGTGAGAAAAATTCTTGAGCAATTTCCTTTTTCCATTCATTATCCACCTGTATAACCCCTCTCTTATCTTGCAGTTGATCTATCCTTTCCTTCTTTAATTTATAGGTAAGCCACCGGCCCGCCCTATTGGCATGCTCAAAGTGGTATTGTCTGGCCATTTTAAGTTTATGAGCTAACTCCTCTTGGTCTAATAAAAGAAGTTGATGTTTACTAACATCTACCGCTTCCTTAGCTTTAACATCTAGCAGGTTATTCTTTCCCCCTGCCACATCACCAAGAGCCCATCTGGGAGAAGCTATTTGTATCTCACCCCATATTTACATAATTGTGTTGTCAGGGCGTGATAGTTTCGTCTTCGATCACGCACTTTCTTTGGAACCTGTCTCAAAATAATAACCTGCCTGCCTGCATATTTTATCACCTGATTTCTCGATCTCTGATATACCTCCTCTTGTAGCAATCTCTTACTAAATTTTACGTGAACTTCCCTCGGGAGGTTCTGTCTCCTAGTATATGATGTAAACACCTGGAAACACTCATCGATGCCATTGTGCACCATCTGCTTGTCCTTCTGCAGCAACCCTGTCACCATCTCCACCATCTTTTTTTCTAAATCTTCTTCCAGCTCTTCTCTAACGTTTTGGAATCTCAGGATGTGAGCAGATTTCTCCATCTTGAGTAAAACTATATTGTCTTCAAGCTGCTTATTAACTAGTAGCTGTCACAGCTCATGCCTCTCAATCACCGCTTCAACCTTCATAACTACTTCCTGGATCTGGCCCTCATGTCTTTCCATTGTCATACAGACATCATTTAATCTTGCAGAAATTTGTTTCATATCTCCACACATGTCCCCCATCTCTTGTTTCAATTCAGCTAATCCTTCGCTGTGGACTCCTGATTTTTTGTCATAACTTCCTGTATGGAATATAGCAGATTCTGAATTCCTTGAAGTGTAGGTGTCTTCTCAACTGCTGCCACAGCTTCTAGGTATCTTTGCGAAGTAGGGGGAGTCGTAATTGGAGCCAACAATGTAGATGTCGGAAGCTTCTTCCCGGTTTTAGATGAGGAGCTAGACATTTCTGTTACACAGAGGAAGAGCCTCCTCCAAACTAGCATATAACGCTCTCCTGCACCTCCCAGTGGCTAATTAATAACCATAACTTAGTCACCATACAGTCCACATCCAAGCCGGAAGAGAAACGATAGAGGGTAGCTTCCTGTCGCTTCCCAGCTTATTGTTGGATGAATTTATAAAAATCTCAGTGGCAAAGTAGCTCGTAAAAGTCCGATGAGGTTCCCAAATATGCTGGAAATGGGGAGAAGGCTGCACCCAGTCAATTCCACTAACTCAGCAAGCGGTCCAGTACCCGATCTCCCCCAATCTTCACACCACCTCTGAGCTGCTCGTAAAGAAAACTATTCTGCTGCTTCCAGCCGCAATCAAGCCTTACACCTACCGAATCCCTTCGAAGTCAATTTTAAAGGGGGTGATCTGTTCCTCCCTCGCAATTCAGTTAGTAAAGTGCCAATGCCACTTTCGTTCCATTCCCCCAAAAGAAAAACACTCTGTCATAGCGGTGGACCCAATGTCCTCTCGGCAGGGCCCTCTTTTTTTTCTTTTTTTTTTCTTGAAAAGTTTTACAATACATTTTATTTTTAACAGAACAAAACAAAACCCCTCCCAACCCCCTCCCCAACCCTCCCCAACACCTCCCTCCCTCCCTTCCCCCTCCCCCCTCCCTGACTTCCCAGAGCTAAATACGCGGTATAAAAATACAAACAATCATAATCTATCTTATGCAAACAACAATAAACTATTAAATCTATCACACTTTAACTCTTATAAAATAACTACAATCAATATAAATATCACATCAATACTTATTCAAATGCTAAATGAAACTTTTTAGTCCCATATTTATTCTGAATATAATCAATCCATTTTTTCCACTCCATGATATATCTCTGTTGTACGTTAACCTTAAACCCAGAAACTTTCCCATATTGCGTTATTATCTCCATCAGTTCTACAACTGAGTCTTCAGGCTGAGTCACCGTAACAACCAAATCATCTGCGAACGCCCTCAGTCTATAATCCTAATCTCTTATTTGAATTCCCCTAATTTTTTCCGAGTCCCGTATTTTAATTAATAATATCTCCAATGTCAAAACAAATAGTAAAGGTGACAACGGGCACCCCTGCCTCGTGCCCTTTTCAATGTTACATTCTTCTGTCAAACTATTATTAACTATTATACGGGCTGTTTGCTTTTGATATAATGCCCTAATTGGTTGTAAAAATTTATCCCCAAAATTCATTTTATCTAATACTTTCAACAAAAATTGCCAATCCAATTGATTAAAGGCTTTTTCAGCATCCAAAAAGATCAACGCTGCAGGGATCTGATTGTTACTTTCCAGAAATTCCAACAAATCAACTATATGCCTCACATTGTTCTTCATTTGTCTACCACTTATAAACTCAGTTTGATCACCATGAATTACTTGTTGCAATACCCTCATTAATCTATTAGCTAAAACCTTAGCAAATATCTTGTAGTCCGTATTCAAAAGTGATATTGGCCTATAATTTTTTGCTTGGGTGAAATCCTGATCTTCCTTCGGAATCAAAGAAATAAAAGCAATTTTCCAGGACGGGGGCACCCCTCCTCCCTTTTGAATTGTCTGAAACAATTCCCTTAATGGCTTTACCATCTCTAACTGTAAATTTTTATAATATACAGCAGTCAAACCGTCAGTACCTGGAGCCTTACCCACTTTCAATTGTTTAATTGCTGAAAAAATTTCTTCCTCAGTTATCAATTGATTCATCTCTTCCTTTTGTTCTTGTGTAAGAACAGGAATATTAGCATTCATCAGATATGCATCAATATCTGCCTCACTAATCTTATCTCTAGCATATAACTTAGAGTAAAAATCAACAAAAGTCTTCTTAATAAGATTCTGCTGATACAGGGGCCCTCTTCTCTTACCGGAGATCAGGACTGTCCTTCACTTCACCGGAGGTTCGCATTACGCCCGGCAAGCCCGGACATCTATCCTTCTTTACCGATCGCTCCACGATCAGCAACAGCATGTTTAGCCACTCGGTAAGAAGCCACTCGGTGGTTCAGGAAAACTTCCCTACCGCTCCGCTTGCTTCTGACGTTGCACCAGAAGTCCCGCTTTTCTAGCATCTTCTAATGCTTTCCTAATGATTGGCCAGGTGTTCTGTAATTGAGCAATCCATTCCTTTAGCTCAGGAATGACCGGTTCCTTTGGAGTTAGTTCTGGTATGGGGTTGAAACTCTGACCTGTAGCTACTTGAAAAGGAGTGTAACCTGTGCTTGAGTGGACTGCATTATTATATGCTACTTCTGAGAAAGTCAGTAGGTCCGTCCAATTTGTTTGCTGGAAATTAATAAAGTATCTTAAATATTGCTTAACTACTGAGTTTAACTCTTCAGCTGATCCATCTGTCTGAGGATGATGACTAGATGACAGTCCTTGGGTGGTTCCTAAAAGAGATAAAAATTCTTTCTAAAATGCCACGTAAATTGCACCCCTCTATCACATATGATGTGTTGTGGTGCCCCGTGCAATCTGTAAATATGCTGTACAAAGAGTTTTGCTAATGCTTTTGCAGTCAGGATTTTTTGGCAGGTATGATATGTACTTGCTTAGAGAACAGATCTGTGACAGTCCAGACTACTGTGTTTCCATTACTTTCTGGTAGTTCTACGATAAAATCCATGGCTATTTCTGTCCATGGGGCTGAGGGGTTCGCCACCGGTTGTAACAGTCCTGGCAATTTCCCTTGCAATCTTTTAGCCATCACGCAAATTTGACAGCTGCCCAGATAGCTTTCTATGTCCTTTTTCATGGATGGCCACCAAAATTGCCTTTTAGTTAAATGTAAGGTTTTACAAACTCAAAATGTCCTGCTGATTTTGTATCATGGCAAAGTTGCATGAAATTGATTCTCTGAGTAGCAGGTATATATAGCTTCTCCCCAACCCAAGGCAGTCCATCTTTAATTGTACACACATGTCTATTTTTCTGGAACCATTCATCGCTTTCCAAAGACTCTCAGAATTCTATTCCAGTTTGGCTATCTACCTTCGGCTTCATTTTTACTTGTGCCCTGGTGGTGACTGGTGCTGCCAGTTGTTGTTCAGGCACAAGTGCTTTAAAGTCAATAACCTGTGTGCTGTTATACTGGGGCATGCGGGATAATGCATCTGCCAGGAAGTTCTTCTCCCCCCCCCCCTGGTGAGTGTTTGAGAGTGAAATTGAATCGGTGAAAATGTTGGGACCAGCGGGCTTGCTTAGGAGTGAGCTTTCTGGGCGTTTTCAGTGCTTCCAAATTTTTGTGATCTGTCCAGACCTGGAAAGGTTTTTTTTTTTAAAATCCCATTTATATCCCGCCCTTCTCCGAAGACTCAGGGCAGCTTACAATCTAAGAAGCACAAATCAATGTGCTTAGCAATTTTGTTCCATTCCAAAAATTGGCACCATGTTAGTAATGCCCACCTCAATGAGTGTTCTGTACCAGCCTACTACCGGCCCTGCAGAAAAGGCAGGGACAACCCCTTTACAAAAAGGCAAGGGGCTGGAACTAAGCCTGCCAAATTTATTGACACAAAACAGAGCAAACAGAGCAAAACCAAAACATGAACCATGAAACAGGAGCTATTCAAACGGTTGCCTTCAGCAAACCAGCCCTCCCACACATTCCCCTTTTAAACAGTTCAAGGCGTGGCTTCTCTCTGCTTCCTTCTGAGGTGCCCCATTGCCTTCCTCTGTTTACTCCTGATTGACTGCCTCCTGCGTCAGGCGTCCTTGAACAGGGCCAGCTGTGGGTCATCTTCATCCACGCTGTCAGGCTCACACAGCTGGGTCTGCGTAGTGACCAGATGAGAGGGGCCTGGCTGAGGGCTCTGCGAAGCCTTAGGGCTGTCCTCTGCAGGCTCTCCAACACCCCCCTCCTCCTCTTCTGAATCATCCGACCTAACTGCCGAACCCACAGGCTGACCCTGAATCACAACAATGAGAAGGCTTCCTTTTCCCATATTGGCTAACGTTGTTCTGTTTCTGTGAGTTTTCTGGATGTATATGCACATGGTTGCAACGTCCCCACATCATTTTCCTGTAATAATACGGCTCCTACTGCTACATCGCTTGCATCTGCCTGTATTACAAAAGGTTTGTCGGGATCTGGGTGTTTTAGGACAGGTTCAGCAGAAAAAAGTCTTTTAAGCCTCTCAAATGCTGCTTGACACTCCATTGTCCACTTTAGAGGTTTCATGGGGGGCCCCCCTTTCATTTTCAACAGGTTTGTCAGGGACATGGCTATTTGGCCAAATGCGGGGATGAATTGGTGGTAGAAATTTGCAAACCCCAGGAAATTTTGCAATTGGTTCTGTGTGTGTGTGTGTGTGGGGTGCCCACTCTAATACTGCCCTGACTTTCTCAGGGTCCATTTCAATGCCCTCTGGGGATATACAATATCCCAGGTAGTCAATTTTTTCCTGGTGGAATTCACACTTTGATAATTTAGCATATAGTTGGGCAGCTCGCAACTTTTTCAGGACTGCTCTGACTAGATTGATATGTTCCTCTTTGGTCTCAGTGAAGATAAGGATGTTGTCTAGGTAAACCAGGACCCCCTTATATAGGTGTTCTCTTAGCACGTGATTA
Source organism: Daboia siamensis (assembly GCA_024449315.1). Taxonomy (NCBI): domain Eukaryota; kingdom Metazoa; phylum Chordata; class Lepidosauria; order Squamata; family Viperidae; genus Daboia; species Daboia siamensis. Next base: position 1,357,397 of record JAKJMR010018103.1, on the reverse strand, counting down.
ATTAATTGCATGAATACTGCGGGGGCCCCTTGCAGAACAAATGGCAGTACCTTGAACTGGTAGCAACCCAATGGGCAGTTAAATGCAGTCTTCCATTCATCTCCTTCCTTAATCATAATACGGTAGTATGCTTCCCTCAGGTCTAGTTTGGTAAAAATCCTTCCTTTCGACAGGTGGAATAGCATATCCTTCATTAGTGGTAGGGGGTACAGATTGCATTCACTAATTGTGTTCAGATTTCTATAATCTATACAACAGCGGTAAGAATCATCCTTCTTCTCCCTGAGTAGAACCGGGGCGGCCACTTTGGGTCTGGCAGGTTTTTCAAAGCCTCTTTCTAAGTTTTTCTTTATGAATCTTTCCATTTCTGCCACTTCCCTTGGGCTCATGGCATACATCCTGGGTTTGGGGAGTTTTGCCCGGGTTTGAATTCTATGGCGCAGTCTGTGGGGCGGTGGGGGGGAAGCTCATCTGCCCGTTCCTCACTGAAAACTTCAGCAAGGTCCCTTGTATTCCTCCGGTATCTCTGGTAACCCCTTCTCTTTCCCCACTGATGCTGTCTCCTCCCTCCGGGTTGGGGGGATGCTTTGGGGTTTTAAGCTTTTCTGCTCCCCCTTTGGGAAATTGAGTTCTGTTGTCCTCCAGTTTATCCCGGGGTTCCATTTCTTCAGCCATTCCAGTCCTAAAATCATTGGGCATTCCATGCCTGGGGCCACTATAAACATTATGTCTTCCTCATGAGACCCCAGGGATAGGTGAATTGGTAAAGTGGCTAGGGTAGCTGGTCCCCCCTGCTATTGATCCATCTAATTGACTAAAGGAGATCGGTTGTTTTAGTCTCCTCACTGGGATGCTCAATCTCTCCACCAGCATGTGCCTGATAAGGCAACGGATGCAACCAGAGTCTATCAGAGCTTTTATTTCTATGGCTTCTGGTATAGAGGAAGCTGATATAGTCACTGTCTTAAGTATGGGTGGAAGGGGTCTACTTACCAATGGTTCTCCCTCTGAGCTGTCTTCCGAGGTGTCCACAGTCCCTGCAGTGCAGGCCGGAGTCCAATCCCAGTTCTTGGCAGGAGTTGTGGATTATGGCCTCTGTCCCCTTCATGGAGGATTCTTTTGTGTTGCCTTGGGACTTCCCCAGCTTCTTAGAAGATGATGCCTCTGTTTTTCATGGAGGGGCTTTTGAGCAACATTCTGTGGCATGGTGGCCCTCTCTCCTGCAGTTGAAACATCCCATTGATTTTTTGGCTGTGGTTGGTGGTTTTTCCCCCTCACGTGTTTGCTCGGGTGGCAGGCAGCTCCATGGTTTTCCTCTGCGGTGTCTCTTCAGTAGGTCTATTTCCACTTCCTCTGCCAGGACATACCAGTCGTCGAGATGGAGTGGGTCTCCTTGAGGCAGGCAAGTGTCATACAGGTCGTAGTTTAGACCGTCTTTGAAATGGCTAAGGAGGATATCTTCTGGCCAGTTCAGCTTGCTGGCGATGGTTCAGAATTCTTTGGTATATTCGGCCACTGCTCGCCTGCCTTGCCTCACCATTTTGATTCTCTCCTGGGCCTTACGGTCAGCCAAAGGATCCTCAAACTGCCCCCTCAAGGATGACATGAATCGGTTGAAATCCTTGAGTTCAGTGGCGTTGGAGTCATGCAGGTTCACCATCCAGTCTGCAGCCGATCCATCCAGGGCGGATTGCACAATTCGAATGTGGGTTTTGTCACTGGGGATATCCCGTCCGTATTCTTCCATATAGTTGAGGACTTGGGTTAGGAAAAATCCCAGTCGTGATGGCTCCCCTTGAATTTTGCTTCCAGGGGTGGGAATCTTTGACTGGAGCGTTGTCTGTGCCATGGACGGTATCACTCCTCATCCTGCTCCCCGTCTATGGTTCTGGAGGGGGGGGGGTACTGCTGAGGCAGCGACTCCTGTTCCATTGGATGGCCCTGGGGTTTCAGGTGCTGGATCCCCTCTGTTACCTTTCCAGTTGCGGCCCCAGGTGCTGCCTTGGCTGTGGTCCTCAGCTTTCTCCTCTCTTAGTGAGCTAAGGGTTGCCTTCATTAGGTCGATCGCTCTTTCTAGAATCTGCTCCTCTTCATTGACATGCAGGGAGCTCTCCATCTCTTGTCTCCATTCAGGTTGGTGGTTACTCCACCACGGGGTTACTTCCCCAGATGCCTTTTCCCACTCACTTTTCCTTGCAATGCTCATCGACCACCGGGGTTTTTGGTCATGCTGCTCCACCACTGCTTCCCTGGGGGAATATGCCACTTCAGCTTCCCATCGTTTCTGGGATTTCATTTGGGAGAAAGACTCCCTCTCCGTGGGGCTTCCCTCCTCTCTTGCTTCGTCGCCAGACATTGTATTTATTGCAAAGTCCCCTGGTAAGGTTTGCCCTTCCAGGTTGACTCTTATAGCAGATCCTGTCTACTGTCAGGACCCACCCCGAACCACATCTTAGGAAATAAGAACTCTTGGAGCCAGGTTTGACCAAAAAGGAGATTTTACTAGGATGTGTTTGGTTGTGGAAATACAAGACAGGATCTGGCATTGTGTTATATTTTGATACTATATAAAGGATTCCCGTTTCAAGCCCCCCCCCCCCCCCCCCCCCCCATCTGGTCAGACTCACATCAATTAAACTTAGGTGTCAAACCCTTTCGTGGGAAAGAGAAATCTTCTTGTGCTTTATTGCTAATTGCCTTTTTCCTTTCAGTTTCAAATGGGGATACGAACCAGATCTCTTCTCCCTTCCTTCCCCTCCTTTGTTGTTCTAAGATCAAAGGGGTTTCCCTGGTTTTGGAATGCAGCCTCCGGCCAGGCTGAATAAACATCTTCACCTCTCCCCCCCCCCCCAAAGAATGGCAGAATCCAGGGACGCACAATATTTTAAACATACATTTATGAATGTGATATAAATGGATTCTGACAATTACTGTCGACTAAAATTCTACCAGCTTCTTTAAATTTCCCTAAATCTCCAAATTTCTCCAATATTGGAGATAAAAATATTACTTTCACTAATTGTGAATAATTTTCTTGTTTTAATTTTTGTTGATTATTGCTTAGATAAATGACACTCTTCTGGTAAATGAAGTGAAATCAACAGAATCTGACCTCATGGCAACTAACGGTGTGATTCATGTCATAGACAAGCTGCTGTATCCTGCAGGTAATTTAAGGATTATTACAATGTATTCATGAGATATACTGGTATGGTGTATACTGATTTTTTCCACATGTTCACATTATCATAGAAATGTGAATATAGTATTTGTGTGCAATTGCTAAACAGTGAGGGTCCCCTACAACCCAAAGGGGAGTACTGGGAATTGAAAGCACCCCCAAAGGGCAATTAAATCCAGTTTTCCACTCATCTCCCTCCTTGATTCGATGATATGGCTCTTGCAAGTCTAATTTAGTGAAGATTTTGCCTTTGGCTAAATGCACAAGCATGTCTTTCATCAGGGGCAATGGATAAACTTTCTCACAAACACAACATTAAACCCTCTATAATCAACTTATGAAGAGTTCCATCTTTTTTCTTCCAGAATAACACTCGTAGTCTTGCCAGCTGAATAAATCCAAGTTTAAAATTTTTCTCTATAAAAGTTTGAAGCTCGTCTAACTCAGGGCTTTTCAACCTTTTTACCCATTGTACCACTTTTAGGATATGGCAACATCTGAGTACCACCAGTTGCCTAGCAAGGTGTCAAAAACTTGATGACCAAAAAAAAGGATGTGATGCACAACAGGTAGTCCTCGACTTACAACAGTTCGCTTAGTGACTGTTCGAAGTTACAATGATACTGAAAAAAGTGCCCCCCAAGCCACAGCCGAGCAAGAGACCTGCCTGCCTGCCCGGCGGTGCTCTTCTTCCTGTCCGAGATTTTCATTGTTGTGAGCATTTCTCTTGAAGATTGGCAGCGGGGTGGGGTGGGGGGGTATTTGGTTTTTATTCCCCCCCTCTGCTGGGTGGTTACAGCAGGTTTTGGTCACTTCACATGAGCCTGGGACACTGTGACTGTCATAAATATGAATCCGTTGCCAAGCATCTGAATGTAAATCACAAAACCCTGGAGATGCTGCAACATTCCAGCTGATCTTCTGGACTCAGCAGAAGCACCAGGATTAGCGCTGAGCTCCACCTGGATCCTGGCGCTGATCCTGGCGCTTCCGCTGAGCCCCAACAGCCCTGCAGCTCCAGCCATCTGTCGCTCAGGCTTGTGTGGTGCTGCCTCCAATTCAGCTCATTTCCCTCCCCCGCTACCACTTTTCTAGGATGGTCGCGTACCACCTGCCAGGTACCAATGTACCCACAGGTGGTACCTGTACCACTGGTTGAAAAGTCGTGGTCTAACTCTCACAGAGTCATCAAATAAAGTTTGGGTTTGGGGAGCTTAGCCCCATGAAGCATCTTGTTCCTGCAGTCAATGGGGCAATGTGGTAGGAGCACATCAGAGCTGCTCTTGCTAAATACATCCTGTAGAGCCTAGTACTCCTTGGGGATCTTGGGCTCGCTGTTTGGGCATTCCTGCACTGCTGCTTCCAATTCCCATTTTCCTTAGCTTTCTTGTCTCTGGGCATTGCAACCTCCTCCCCTTTTCTGGCCATTTTTTGCCAGACTTTCAAGAGCCCTCTCCTCCAGTTTATCTAGTTTTTCAGCCATAACAATTCAAGAGCAAGAGGGGTCTCTCCAACCCCCATGCAACTATGAAATTCAGAGTCTCTCTGTGCTTTCCCATTCTCATTTCCACCAGCTCCATTATAAAATGAGCCATTTTATCTACCACTATCCCATCCAGTTGGCAGAATGTTATTAGCACCTTCAGCTGCTTAAGCCTGAGTCCCAATTTCTCTATCACCTCAGGGCTAACCACACACCTAGTGCAGCCCAAGTCCATTAGAGCCAGCATTCTCCCCTGGGTTCCCATTGAGGGCACTACTAGTTCCACAGGGATGGTCACAGGGATTACATGTTGACTTACCAGGGCATCATCATCAGAATCAGACTCACTCTCAAAGTTTCCAACCCCTCATAGTTAGGAGAGGTGAACTTAATGACCTCTACCCACTTCAGCACTGTGTTGTGGGACTTTGGAGCCAGTTTTTCCACCTTTCTTCCTAAAGTCACCACAGTTTTGGGGCTGAGTTTGATGGAGTGGCATTCTGCAGCTCGATGCCCCTCCTTCCTGCGCTTGAAATTTGCTATGGATTGTTACTTGGGGCTAGACTCAACCCTCACCAATTTTTTGGTCTCCTTTCATCCAGAGGGGGAGGACTTGTGTCAACCGCAGCCAGCCCAGTGTCAGTCTCTGGCTAAATTGAGCATTTCTTCATATGCCAGCACATACCAGTGTTATAGGATGTGTGGGGCCCCACGTGAGATGCAGGGGTTTAGAATTTAGAATAGAATAGAGCTGGAGGTCTTCTAGAACAGGCCCCTGCTCAGTCAGGAGAACCTATATCATCTCAGACAAGTGACTGTCTAGCCGTTTCTTGAAAATCTCCAGTGATGGAGTGCCCATAATTTCTGGAGGCAAACTGTTCCACTGGTTAATTATCCTCACTGTCAGGAAGTTTTTCCTTAATTCCAGATTGCTTCTCTCTTTGATCAGTTTCCAACCATTGGTTCTTGTCCTGCCCTCTGGTGCTTTGGTGAATAACATGACCCCCTCTTCTTTGTGGCAGTCCCTCAAATATTGGAATACTGCTATCATGTCACCCTTGTTTCTTCTTTTCTTTAGACTAACCCACAGGTCTGCAACCCGCGGCTCCGGAGCCGCATGCGGCTCTTTCAGCCGTCTCCTGCGGCTCCCAGTCCTCTGCCATGTGCAGTCCAAAAAAAAAAGTGGGACTAAAAAGGTTCAACCAATCAATTCAAATATGCAGGGCAGGTGCATATCTTGCCTTGGCTCCACTCTTCAGTCAAACCCTGTTCTGCGCATGCGCGCATGTGCACACATTTTTTGCGGCTCCCAGTTTTTCCTTTTGTGAGGGAACCGGTTCCGAGTGGCTCTTTCACTGTTTCAGGTTGCTGACCCCTGGATTAACCAAACCCAAATCCTGCAGCTGTTCTTCATATGTTTTGGTCTCCAGGCCTTTGATCATTTTAGTTGTTCTTCTCTGATTTTTTTTCCAGACTCTCAACATCTTTTTTGTGATATGGTGACCAAAATTGGCTGCAGTATTCCAGGTGTGGTCTTACTAGGGTTTTATAAAGCGATACTTATACTTCACATGTTCTTGATTCTATGCCTGTGTTTATATAACCCAGGCTTGTATTAGCCTTTTTGGCTGCTGCTACACACTGCTGGCTCATAGAAAAAGTGATTGTCCACTAGGACTCCAAGGTCCCTCTCACAATTGTTGTTTTTAAGGCAGGTCTCACCTATTCTGTACTTGTACCTTTGATTTTTCCTGCCTAAATATAAGACTTTGCTTTTCTGCACATCAAAACTCATTTTGTTGGATAGGGCCCATTGTTCAAGTTTGTCAAGATCTTTTTGGATCCTGAATTTGTCTTATTGAGGTGTTGGCTACTCCTGCCAGTTTGGTGTCATCTGCAAATTTGATGAGTTCCTCTTCAATTCCCTCATCTAAGTCATTGGTGAAGATGTTGAAGAGTAATGGGCCTAAGGTAGAACCTTGTGGTACCCCACTGCTTACTTCTCTCCATCTAGATGTAGTGCCATTGAGGACTACTTGAGTACGGTTTGCCAGCCAGCTACAGATCCATCTGGTGGTGATGTTGTCTATTCCACCTTTTTCTAGATTATCAAGGGGTAGGTTGTGGTCTACTTTATCAAATGCCTTACTGAAGTCTAAGTATACTATGTCCACAGCATTTTGCTGGTCTACTAGTTTAGTCACTTTATCAAAGAATGAAATAAGATTGGTTTGGCATGATCTGTTTTTAACAAACCCATGCTGGCTACTAGTTATAACTTTGTTTGCTTTTAGTTGTTCACAGATCTGTTTTTTGATTATCTTTTCTAGATCTTCCCAAGTATTGATGTTAAACTGATTGGTCTGTAGTTTCCTGGGTCTGGTTTTTTTTTCCTTTCTTGAAAATGGGAACCACATCAGCCCTTTTCCAATCCTCAGGTACTTTCCCGGTGCTCCAGGATTTGTGAAAGATATGGTGCAATGGTTCTGATATAACATGTGCCAACTCCTTCAGAACTCTGGGATGTAGTTTGTCGGGTCACAGCAATTTATATTTGTCAAGGTCGGTTAAGTGTTCTCTTACCATTTTCTTGCTTATTTTAATTTTTGTTTCTAGTTTGTCTTTTGCACTGGGTTTTTTTTTGGTATGTTGGCCTACAGTTTCTTTTTGTGTGAAGACTGATGCAAAGAATGAGTTAAGCAGTTCTGCTTTTTCCCTGTTGCCTGTTATTTCCTTTCCATCTTCTCTCTTTAGTGGGCCTACAGTTTCCTTAACTTTTTGCTTGTTAATATGTTGGAAGATTTTTTATTATTATTATCCTTTATTTCTGTTGCAAATCTTTGTTCATTCTGAGCCTTTGCTTTCCTGACTTCATCTTTGCATGATCTGGCTGACTGCTGATAATCGGCCTTAGTTATGTGCCCCTCTTTCCATTTTTTTGTATTTATCCTTTTTGTCTTTCAGTTTGTCAGAGAGATCTTTGTGCAGCCATGCTGGTTTTTTCTTGAATTTCTTGGTTTTTTTTCTCAGTGGTATTGTGCTGGTATGGGCTTTTATCATAGCATTTTTCAGAGTTTCCCATGCTTCTTGAGTTGTTTTCCCCTTTAGGATTTTCATCCATGGGATCTTTCCTAGGTTCCCTCTGAGTTTGTTAAAGTCAGCTCTTTTAAAGTTTAAGACACTGGCTGGATTGTTTTCTATTGTTATTGTTTGCATTATATTAAATTGCAGTAAGATGTGGTCACTTTCACCCAAGGTTTCAGCAACTTCAATTCCCTCCATTACTTTTTCTCTATTAGTAAAAGTTAAGTCCAGCTTTGCATCTAGTTCCCTCCTCTACCTTTTGGATGACCAAGTTGTTAGCTAGGTTGGTTAGGAATCTGTTTGATCTCCCACTCGCTGCAGAGTTTGTCTTCCAGTTGATATCTGGATAGTTGAAGTCTCCCATTACTACTGTGGTATGCTTCCTACATACATTTGTTAATTGGTTGGCAAATAATTCATCTATTTCTTCTGATTGGTTGGGTGGCCTGTAATATACACCTATGGCGATGTCACTTTTTTTTCTCTTTTATATTGATCCATATACATTCTGGAGAGCTTTTATCTTTGATCATGTGCATTTCGGTAGATATGTAGTATTCTCTTACATATAGCACATCTCCCTCTCTTCATTTTGTAGAACTGTTTCTTTTGAACAATTTGTATCCACCATCAGTCCATTCCATTCATGGGTTTTGTCCCACCAGGTTTCTGTGATGCTAACTATGTCATACCTTCCCTTGTGTACTATTGCTTCTAGTTCACCCTGTTTGTTCCCCAAGCTTTGAGCGTTAGTATATAAGCATTTAAGACTTTTATGTCTGTCCATGGATATGTTTCCTGCATCTCCTGATTGTTGTTTGAGTTTTTCTTTTTCATCATTCCCTATCTCATTATTTGATTTGTTTTCTTGGGATTTATGATTGTTTTTGGGTTCTAGAGATTCTGAAGATTGGTCATCCTAAAATCTTAGTTTAAATTTTATTTTAAAGTCCTCCTGATGTTGGGCCAGTCTTTTTCCGAGTACATTTTTCCATGTTTTTGTGAGATGCAGCCCATCCCTTGCCAAGAGTTCTTTGCATAGGAAATGAAGTCCATGATCCAGGAAACCAAAGTTTTCTTGGTGACACCAACCCTTTAGCCAATGGTTTATTTCTAGAATTCTTTTTCACAATGGGTGTTGGCCTTTTGTTGACAGTACTGATGAGAACACTACTAGGTGTGGTAGACATCCTCATTGAGGCCATCTTTGAAGCAATTGATCAGGATGTCTTTGGGTCAGGTGGATAACCGACATGCCAGCCCTTGGAACTCCTGGGTGTAGGTGGCCAGTGACTGCCGACCTTCATCTAAGTCCAAGCTCCACTAGTGGATCCTCAAACCACTCGTGGAGAACTGCCATGAAGTGGTCATATTTCCACAGTTTGGGGGTGTCATTGTTATGGAGGGAGACCCCATTGCCTTCAAGAGGTCACACATCTCATCTGGTGTGTCTCCATCCCCAGTTCAGTTCCACACTTCTGCATGTAATTCCAAACTTGCACCAGGAAAACCTCCAGTTGCTTGGGGTCCCCCTTGTACTTCACTCCCAGCACTGGAACTTTCAGGAGCCAGCATCTTCAAGATGGAGATGAAGGAGCTTGCTCAGCAACCATTGCTGGTGGTGGCAATGCTGGAGCAGGGCCAGTCCAGGTGGGGCAGGTGCTGCTGAAGCTGTAGCCACTGGTGCAGCAGCTTTGCCTGTAGTTTTGCTTGAAGTGGCTTGGGGAGTAGGCACTGTCATTTGGGTGAGAGTCTCCCAGGCTCTCTGTTTCTTGATTGCTTCTTGCAGTAAGTACAAGGCATGGTTCAGCATGACATCCTCCAGGTCCAAATTAGGAGGGGAGGACCTTGCCTCTGTCCCTTCTGTGCAATTCCCATCTTAGGGAGCCTCTGTTTCATCAAGTAAACATCATTTCTGAGGGTCATTCTTCCAGCTCCTCTTTCCACCCCACACCCAGCGACCACCTGGGCTTGACAGGATCCTCACTGATATCCAGCTCCTCCAGTCACTCTGCCTCATCTTAGGCTCAACATGGCTTGGGAGGGGACCCTCCTCCCTTGCAGCCCCTTCCAAATCACTTTTGTGGCTGGACATTTAGATGCTTGGTTTCCAAGGTAGATTGTGGTCTCTGGGTTGACCGTTAAAGCAGACCTTGCCTAATGTCAGGACTGCCCCAGTCAATTTCCAGATAAAAAAAACCTTGACTCCATGAATTTAGAGAAAAGGTACTTTTACTAGGAAAGATGTAAATGCAGCGAAAGTCAGGCAAGGTCTGAAGCAAGCAAGCATGAAAATTACAGAGAGAAAGTCACCCTAGTGCCCATCCCCCCAATAGTCAGGCAGAGTCCAATCAACATCCAGTAAGATGTTTTGGGAATGTCTCCAATCCAGGTGCTATGCGCTGCCTCTGTGCATGCCATTCCCAGGACGGGAATGTGAGATAGCCCCTTTTTGTCTCTCTGCCTTCTATGAGTCCAATCCTCCTCATCGCTTCTCAGCAATTCCTCTCTCCCATCACCCTGCACACTTTCCCTCCCAAATGCTCATTGCTCTCTCTCCCCCCCCCCCCATTTTCATGGCAGCTGGCAGCAAGCTTGAAAGAAAGTGATGATGGCCAGGTTAACATAGCTCAAATACTTTATGCAGCACAAGTTGTATATAAAGAAGAATGTTTTAGACACAGTAAAAATTGAAAATGTCTAAGGCCCTACTAAGGCCCTGGAGTATCCCCAAAAGTAGTATTCATACTTGAGTAAGAGATGCCTTAAATTGAATTTAGAGCCTGGAAATTAATTGGGACATATTGCTTAAGGCTTCTTCTTTCCCACTGGGCTGCTTTGAATGCAGAATTGCAGGCTAACTCTGCCCTCTGCCAGGAGTTCAATCCTGATGAGGCTCAAAGCATTCCATCCTTCCAAGGTCAGTAAAATGAGGATCCAGATTGTTGGGGGCAATATGCTAACATTGTAAACCACTTAGAGAATGCTGTAAAGCACTATGAAGCCTTATATACATAAGTCTAAGTGCTATTGCTAGTGCTAAATCTAGCTCTAAAAATCTATTCTGCTTTTAGGAAAGGTTATATATTTCAGGTGTCTTGCTTGTTCCCATATAACACATCTAATCCAATTTATCCTATTAACTTCAGATTGGAACTCCATATATCCTATTACTTGACTTGATCATAGCCTAGTGAGATTAAGAACAATGGGGAAAACCCATATAAGACCAATTTGTGCTCTATTGCCTGCTTCCAGGGAGAGGAGAAGTTATCTATCAGGATTAAGGGGTCAAAGCCACCAGGAAGAATGGCATTTTCAGCCAGAAAGTTATCATCTTCTAGGCTCTGACTTGAATTTGAAGAATTCCTGTCTGAATTCTCAACTATCCTACTGGGTGCAGCTAAAATTGATCACAGGAATTTTGTTTGTATTGTTTCCAGTGACTTTAGTTAAAAAAATTCCATTTTGTGCCCTGTAGAGAATTGTGTCAATGTTTTAGCCTCAAAAAGATTTAAGGCTGCAGGGACTAATAGTCTTCTACTTATATAAAAAAATGATGACTTTTGTGGACCTAGGGGGCCATTGCACCACGTTGTCCAGATGTGCCTTCTAAGTACTTATTTTAATAAATATGACAGAACAGAACACATAACTGTATCAATTGATAGTAGTGGAAATGAAGAAAGTTTACGTTTCTATCATCCTCCCATCCTCAGAAAAATGATTCATAAGAGATGCTTGTTTCCCAGAAGATTTGGGATACCAAACTAGCTTTTATTTTTTTACCAATTGCTTTATGCTTATTTAACTTAATATATATATTTTGTTTTAGATATGCCGGTTGGAAATGATCAGCTTCTTGCAATTCTCAGAAAATTGATTAAGTACACTCAGATCAAGGTATGATTATTTGGTTGTATTTTGAGGTAGAAAGAATGCAGATCATGTTTCTTACCTCTACCTTCCTACTATATTACCTCTTCCTTTCATTTATTATGATTATTAAATTTATATATCACACATGTAGAGTGAAATATTTTAGCAACATTTTAGAGCATATTCACTAAAAGTTAAGGGGAATTCAGTCTTAAATAAGATGTGGAAATCAGGCTTCCGGTTTGCCATGGTGGCCACCATGGGCATCTAGAAGGCAAGCTCCATCTTCCCCATCCAGTTTCGCTTCGCTGGGGGACCCTGGAAAGGGTCAAACGTCATCCTGTATGGGCTACCAGCAAGGAGGGGATCCCCGTTGGATCACGGGAGGGGTTGTTCTTCCACTTGATCCAGGGCAGCCCTCCAAACTGGCAAATGAAAGACCGGCCATAGCAATATGGTTCGTTACTAGGCTGCAGACATCCGAAGTCACACTTACCACCAGGCAATTTTAAAGCAACATGGATGAGACTGGGTGAGATCTACCTCTCTTAAATCCTAACTATTTTCTTTACCTGCATAAGCTGCTTTAAGTACTTTCCCCCCTGTGTAGAGGGAAGGGAGATTTTACCCCTCCCTCTACAAACAGCAGCAACTGACTATCCAGGGGAGTTTAAAACTTTAAAAGAATAACTTGATCCTAATTGGGATTCTATTTTTTAAAGTTTGTGGACTAAAAGATTTTCTATGCTTATTGGAGATTGGGCTTTTACTTATAAGAAAGAAGCAAAACTGAAAAGATTATAAAAACTTTGGATTTAAAAGAAAACTTAAGGGTAGGGGTGACATCTTGTGACTAAACCTGATACTACAATTTGTTACTGTTTAAAAAAGACTTGGCCAGCAGCCCAGACAATAGATAAGACTTATGTAACCTTGAGACATCAGCTGAGAGAAGCCCAGTGACAAAATCTTTTTTTTTTTTTTGCATTGTCTGTAAAGCTTTTAACCTAATACATTATTAAGAGAATATGGATGAAGATCAGGAACAGATTCTCTCTATGTTGAAAGCAATTCATCAAACTATTCTTACAGTTACTGATGAAATAAGAGGTTATAGAAAAGAACAAGATGTCAGCCCAGATATTCAAACTCAAACAACTAAAAAAATCAACTACACAGAATATAACAGAAAAGGTGGAACAATTAAAGATTATGACAAAAGATTCAACTGATCAACAAATACAGTCAATGGAAAATACAGAAAAGGGACTGACAATATGGAAAAAGGAAAAGACTTTCTACATAAATCAGAAAGAACCTGAGGATCAAGAAGAAGAACAGATTGAAGACAAAATAAACAGTTCAGGACAACTACATCGAGATGGAAAAATAGAGAGATGATTTGTTAGTCCTCTCAAAAAAATTGCGACCAGATGGTTTTTTCTATGTCAAACAATCTATATAACAATACAGGGAGATTTGTCTGATGACTCTAAAGCACAGGCATGGAAGATGATTTGGAAAAGAAAGAAAGCTAGAATATCTGTGTCCTCAGGTCATCTGAATAGTGCAAATGAGTGTGGAACATTCTTGGAACTGCTGAAAGGACTCTGTTGTAGACAGGAGATAGATAATGTCATCTGTTGAGAAAGGGCTGTTCAATTTTGACATAGACAGTCACTTGTCTGAAATAGTGTAGGTTCTCCTGCTTGAACTCTGGCTGGACTAGAAGACCTCCAAGGTTCTATTCTATTCTATTCTATTCTATTCTGTTCTGTTCTGTTCTGTTCTGTTCTGTTCTATTCTATTCTATTCTATTCTATTCTATTCTATTCTATTCTATTCTATTCTATTTTTGGCCTCTTTGACCCCTTTCAAACCAGCACTCCTCTCTGTCCAAAATATGGATTTTGCTGTCTTCAAAAGGGACCAAAGAGGCCATTAGAATGCAAATGACCAGCTGTCTGCAAGAAATATAAATCCTTCCTTTCCCCACCATCCAGTCAGAGTTGAAGAAGTTTCTTGGATGAGAAGCAAAATGTTTTCAAACAAAGGAAGAAAGTCCAGTTGCCTCTTGAAAAAGCACCTTTCAGACAAGTCTGACATAGATAATTACTCTTCCTCATGACTGTATTAATGATTGAAAAGTGTGTCAACATAAACTATGCTTCTCAGAGAGCTAAACTTTATTCTAATGCAGTAGGGAGCTACAGCTGCCCTTAGAGATTTAATGTCAAGTAATTTGAGGGCAATGATTGATGGAAACCCTGGATTCCTTTCCATTCTCACTCAGCATCACCTGGGAAAAAGAACTTTCTAGAAAAAGTGGTGGTATGGTTAGGATGCAGAGAATTCCATTCAGTTTTATCCATGTCTGTCTAATGCTTCAATGGACAGTTAATTATGATTAATTAAGCGGTTTTTTCCCATAGGACCAGTAATTTCCTGGGACAGTCTTGTCAAAAGAAAAAGAAAAAAGAAAACTTCCCCCTTCTCCTCTTTCATAATATTTAAATTATTTAAAATCTTTTATGTGAAAAAGCACCAGTTTTAAGGAGATTTTCTCTCAAAGTTGATTCTGTACATCTATATTATCTGTATTTTCACAATAAAATGAATATGATTGGAATTTACTTCCGATTCCATGATTACTCTTAGGCATGTTTGCTCAGAGATAAATCTCATTGATGGTGGCAAATAATGGTAGCTCGGGTGTAGAATGAGGGTGGAGGTTCATTCTCCGAGCTTGTGGGTTGGTTTCTGAATGTTTTGTTACCAGACTAGTAATGTCTTCAGTGGAATTTAGGGAAAATTCCATGGAAAATGTTACCTAGCCTGATAAAATATTTGGAAACTAACCCACAAGCTTGTAGAATGAACCTCCACCCTCATAAATCTCATCATTAATAAAAATATACCTACTTATGAGTACTGATTGGGGTGTATGGGTTGACAAAGTATTTTAAATAATTCCCTGTCAAAAAAGAGCTCCTTTCTCTTTGTTAATATTCAGAATTATTCCTGCTTTTTCCTTGTGGATTGCAGTGCAATTTTGTAGAGCAATAAGACCTTCTGAGAAGCAAGTCATTGCAAGCATATTATGCTTTGAAAGTAGGTGCTAATGATTGTGATCTTGAGTTTATACCTTGAAGCTGAGTGAGTCTTTTCTTAAGACAGGGGTGTCAAACTGCCAGCCCGCAGGCCAGTTTCATCATACCGAATCTGCACCTACCCCACTGCTGGCAATGCAAAAAGAGTTGCGATACATCGCGACACCTCACGTGACTGGCGAGTTTGACACCCATGTCTTAAGACATTGCTTGCTTCTCCCTCCCCCTCTTCTTTCTATTGAGAAGGAAGAATTGCCAGTAACAACTCAACCAGGATATTGGGTTATTAGTTTTGTTCTTTTCTTACACAAAAATATCAGTAGCTGGGAGATCAAAATGCTATGTAGAAGAAGAAAGCTGTCTTGAAAGAGTTTGTATGCAGAAGGACATATGCCTTCTTCATTCTATGCCATTCTACAGCCACTTGGGCAGATTTTCATTAATCTTTTTGTGTAATAGAATTGGTCCACTTAATGCATTGTAACTGTACTGTTTTTATTTATTATTTATTTTATTTATTTTTTGTTTCTTATAAATACACATGATTTGACTGAATCTTTTTATTTTTCCCCCCACAGTTTATCCGTGGTAGCACATTTAAAGAAATTCCACTAACATTTTACAGTAAGTAGTTTAAAGGCTAAAATGTTCAGTTGCAAATATTTACAGGCATGAAAAGTCATTTGGTAGTTTAGATAAGGGCAGTGTTTCTTTGCAGTTAGTTGTGAAGTGATGTTTGACCCATCATAATCCCATGAACAATGTTCCTCCAGGCCTTCCTGTCCTCTACCATCTTCTGGAGTCCATTTAGGCTCATGCTAACTCCATCCAGCCACCTCATTCTCTGTCGTCCCCTTCTTCTATTGCCCTCAACCTTTCCCAGCATTAAGCTCTTCTCCAGTGAGTCTTTCCTTCTGATTAGGTGGCCAAAGTATTTGACTTTCAGCTTCAGGATCTGGCCTTCTAAAGAGCAGTCAGGATTGATCTCCTCTAGGACTGACCGGTTTGAATGCCTTGCAGTCCAAAGGATTTACAGGAGTCTACTCCAGCACCATAGTTCAAAGGCCTCAATTCTTTGGCGCTCAGCCTTTCTTATGATCCAACTTTCACAGCCATACATTGCAACTGAGAAGACCATAGCCTTGACTATACACACTTTTGTTGACAGGGTGATGTCTCTGCTTTTTAGTGTGCTGTCTAGATTTGCCATAGCTTTCCTCCCCAGGAGCAAGTGTCTTTTAATTTCTTAGCTTCCCCATCTGCGGTGATCTTGGAGCCCAGGAAAATAAAATCTGTCACTACCTCCATTTCTTCCCCAACTATTTGCCAGGAATTGAGAGGGCCAGATGTCATGATCTTGGTTTTCTTAATGTTAACTTTAACTAAACTTTTAAAAGGTACATAACCTTAAAAGTTATTAAAATTAGTCCATTTAAAAACATACTTGTTATGTTTCGGGATCGGTGAGGCATTGATGAGGCAGTACAGTGAAAAAGTTGTTTTCGACCTCTCAATACCTTGTGCTGCTAAGGCTTCTGTGCTGGTCCTAGGATGGTCCTTAGGATGTGGTTACCTCCAGCATGGCTTGCTGGCAGACAGAGGGAGGAACGCAGTTCCTTCCAGGGCTCTGATGCCTGGCCTCACTCCTAGTGACTTCTGGCTCTCTTTTTCTTAGCAGCATATCCCCTCCTCGTCACCACTGTTATGTTTTGGGATCAGTGAGGCATTGACGAGGCAGTACGGTGAAACACCAACACTTTTATTCAGTTAACACAGAAGCAGCACTAACTGCTGCTTCGCTTCTATTTATAGGGACTACCACTAGTCAGCAGCCAATAGAATTAAAGTGATAGTTCCCGCCTAAAATGCAAACTAACAATTCTGGAGACAAGCAGTCTGGAGTTTAAACAGCTTCGGCCATTAACAATTACTAAACAGTTTACAAGTGATTTATATCAATACATAACACCCCTTCCCCCTAGATCAGGGGTGTCAAACTGCTGGCCCGCGGGCCGGAGCGTCACGGAGAAACCACGCCCATCCCATTGCCGGCAATGGGAAAAAGTTCCGATACGTCGCGCGACGTCACGTGACGTCGCGAGTTTGACATGTCTGCCCTAGATGGTTCACAATCTCAAGTTTTGAACATAGTCCTGCAAATACTTTGGCGGCCTTTTCACTCCAAATGTCTCAGAGCCACTGAAGATTCCCAGTTTACCAGCTTGCCTGCCAGGCTGGGTAGACCAGGACTTTGAGAACTGACTGCTTCGGGTTGACCCAAGTCCCTTTGGCTGGCCTGTTCCAGTAGACCCAAGCCAAAGTCCATTGATGGAACAT
The DNA here is from genome assembly GCA_024449315.1 of Daboia siamensis. Taxonomy (NCBI): domain Eukaryota; kingdom Metazoa; phylum Chordata; class Lepidosauria; order Squamata; family Viperidae; genus Daboia; species Daboia siamensis. The sequence continues at coordinate 1,340,323 of JAKJMR010018103.1, read as the reverse complement.
TTTCAGCTGGGCTGGAAATTGGAGCTGTCTGCCGGTTCCACTCAGTGGGTGCAGTCTCTTTGTTCGGGGGTGATTTGCCTATCGCTAGCCCCTGACCTCCTTGGCTGGGAGTCTTGTTGGTGCATGCAAACTCTGCCGTCACAAGACTCTTGAGCCAGCAACTGGTTCGCTAGCCTGTGGCACAGTTGGTTGATGTGCCAGCGTAGTACTCAACTGACTTCCAGGACAACTTTGTAAGAGAGTGGCCCTGATAACTTACAAACCAAAGCTACCACCCACAGTGCCCCTTGACTGTAATTCTGGGCCCAAACCTGGTCACCAACTTGCAAACTTCACGGTGGTTTAGGCTGTGCAGTGTCCAAGGCAACTCAGTCTGGATGCAACCGATCCAGCTTGGTGATTAAGCGCCTTCCCCATCTAAGCTCTGCTGGGCTTCTGCCCATAGAAGTGCAGGGAGTTGTGTGTTGACAGAGTAGAAAGTCTGCCAACCTGTGTTACCAGTCGTCTGTTACGATCCTCTTTAAGGATTCTTTGGTCATTTGGACCATGCATTCTGCTTGGCCATTTCAGGCCTGGTGAAAGGGAGCCAAAGTGGTGTGCCTGATCATGTTAGCCCTCAGAAAGGACTGAAATTCTGCAGTGGTAAATTGAGCCCCATTGTTTGAGATTAGCACGTCAGGTAACCTGTGCGTTGCAAAGATCCTGTGCAGTTCCTGGATGGTCCTGGCAGTAGTCATAGTTGGGACAGGTGCAACCTCTAACCATTTGGTGTGACTGTCCACCACAATGAGGAACAGCTGTCCCTGAAATGGTCCCCTGAAATCAATGTGGATTCTTGACCATGGGGCTTGCATGGCTTCCCAGTGGTGGACTGGGGCTTGAGGCATTTTGGGCTAGGATTGCTGGCAAGTGTAGCAATTGTGTACTTAGGCCTCAATAATCTTTATCCAACCCAGGCCACTTCTACTTAGGGCAGGGAGCCTGCTGAATTGCTTTGAGCTTTGATTCAGCCGGATGAATGCCTGCAGCATCTATGCAGAAACTAAGGAACTTGGTTGAGTCTACCCCAATCTTGCATTTCTCCCTCTTCAATTTCAGCCCCACTTGGCGGAATCGCTGAAGGACGGCCTTGAGCTGTTCTGCCAAAACTTCGACTGACTCCCCAGCTATGACGATGTTACTGAAATAGGGGCACACACCTTGAATATTCTTGAGCATGAGCTCTATTACACTCTGGAAGAGCCCTGGGGTTACACTGACCCCAAATTGTAGGCGCCTTACCCTGAAGGACCCCCCTGTGGGTGACTATGGTCTGAGCTTCTGCCATGGTGTCATCCAGGAGCAGTTGCTGGTAGGCTTGAGCCAAATCCAATTTGGTGAACACATGACCTCCCTGTAGTGACACCAAAATATGGCTGACTATAGGCACCGGATATGCGTGTTGTTGACGTGCTCAGTTAATCATGCACTTATAATCTGCACAAATGCTCACCTCCCCATTGGCCTTGAGTGGCATAACTGTGTGGGTTTCCCACACACTGCTATCAACTGGCTGCAACACGCCTTGTTGCACCAGCTTGTCCAGCTCTGCATTGATTTTTTTGGTTTGAGAGCAAAAGGCACTCTATGAGCCTTGATCCATATTAGGGCTATGGATAGATCAAGATGGAAGGTAATTAGAGGTCACTCTCCTAAGCCAGGGCTGAAAACATCAGCAAATTCTTGGCAAACTGCTGACAGGTCCGCTGCTTGCGTTCTGTTAATGCCAGTCACATGGATGCCAATGCATCAAACCAGTCTAGTCTGATGAGGGTTGTGTGGTGGCTGTCAACCACCATGATGTCCAGGAGACCCTCAAACATTGAGCGTAGCTTCCCCTTTAACCGCTATGCGGGAATTTTAGAAATCAGTCAGCATGAGGTTAGATGGCTTGAGTTTAACTCATTTGCCGCTATGTTTGCAAATGTGGTTAATTGTTCCTTGGGAAGTTATAGAGAGGGTGGACCCAGTGTTCAGTTCCATGTGGCATGGGACAGCTTGAAGCTTGACCTTGAGTCTAAGCTTCTCTTTAAGGGGGTGATGGGCACCAGTTCTAAACATGCTCCTTCTGCTGGAGCAATAGCCAATTCTGTGTTGCCCCAGGGCCCCAGTACCTTTCCTGGGAAGTCTTTGATTGGCGACCTTTACAGCCAGCTGCGATGTGGCCTTGTTTGCCACATGCCCGGCATGTTGCTGTGTGGAATCTGCACTCCAAACATCTATGTCGGCCTCCACAGCCCGCACATTGAGTGAAGGAACTGCCTTGTCAAATGGCCGCTGGCTCCTTTCTGGTTGCCTCTGCAGCTGATTAATCTCATAATCTGTGTCAGAGTCTTCAGCTCTTTCAGCATCCTCATGGTGGATGGTTTCTGGGCTGGGACTGTTCTTGGAGGGCCGTAAGGTTTTGACAGCACTCCTGATGCCTTCTTCAGCCTTTACCTCCCTCATGGCATCTTGGAACATGACGGTCTCCCTTGCAAACAACTTCTGCTGGAGGTCCCTGTTCCTCACCCTGCATACTAAATGGTCTCACAGTCTCTCTTCGAGGTCTGTAAAGTTGCAAAGCCAGGACACCTGTCGTAGGGCAGCTATGAACTCGGCGGCAGACTCTCCTGGTTGCTGTTCCCACTGTTCGGATGCATGCCTCCATGCAATGATGGAGAGCTTTGGCTCGAAATGGTCCTTGAGCTTCTTCTTAAGATCTACGTAGGTGACCGACTCTAGTGTAGCAGGAGTGACTAGGTTTTTGGCTATATTGAAGGTTGCCTGGTCACACACACACAGGAGAATTGCAGCCTTTAAGCCATCTTCGCTAACTTGGTTAGTTCTCAGATAGTTCTTGATGTGGGAAATGTATGAACTCCACCTCTCAGGATGCGCCACATTGAACTCCTACAACTTGCTGACCTTGGCCATGGTGAGTTGTTTTCGACCTCTTAATACCTTGTGCTGCTAAGGCTTCTTTGCTGGTCCTAGGATGGGTCCTTAGGACATGGTTGCCTCCAGCATGGCTTGCTGGCAGACAGAGGGGGGAATGAAGTTCCTGCCAGGGCTCTGATGCCTGGCCTCACTCCTAGTGACTTCTGGCTCTCTTCTTCTTAGCAGCATATCCCCTCCTCGTCACCACTGTTATGTTTCAGGATCAGTGAAGCATTGACGAGGCAGTACGGTGAAACAGCAACACCTTTATTCAGTTAACACAGAAGCAGCACTAACTGCTTCTTCACTTGTATTTATATGAACCACCGCTAGTCAGCAACCAATAGAATTAAAGCGGTAGTTCCCACCTAAAATGCAGACTAACAATTCCGGAGACAAGTCTGGAGTTTAAACAGCTTTGTCTGTTGACAATTAATAAACACTTTACAAGTGATTTATATCAATACATAACAATACTTCTTCATCTTTGTATATGCACAATATAAATAATATAAGTAAGCACATATCTCTTTCACTCTTTGACAACTGGGAAATTGTTTTCTTTACACCCTATGTAAAATAAATCTCTTAACCAAACCCATCTTGTTAGAGCCAAGAATGTAATTTTTGGAATGTAATTCAATATCCTATTTACATCTTTAATTACTGTGTTTTTCTCTAAGATTGTATTGACATATGTGGTAACTATAACCAAAAGAGAGTTAGAAAAATATAAGAAAATATAAATTAGAGAACTTTCAAATTTTGTACAGCACTAGCGTACAAACCATACACACACACACAGAGACACACAGACACACACACATACACACACAAAATCTGATATTGATGCCTTTTAAAATATTCTCTGGGGAGTACAATAGACATGAAGAGTAATGTCGTTGTGTAGTTACCCATGTAGTATGGCTGTAGTATTGTTATTTATTGTTATTTATTCTTATCTTCTTTACTCCCCCCTCTTATTGGTATTATTATTCAGATTATCATTATTCAATTGCTTTGCATGTACACTGAGAGCTTCTGCACTGGACATAGATTCCTTGTGTGTCAAATAAAGTATTTTGGCCAAATAAAGTATTCAATTCAATTCAATCCAATATTTGTTGATGAATTAATGGTGTCCTTTCATTAGAAGAATAATAGTTAAGGTGGACCACGTGAGCACTAAAAATAAGTTTATTATTTTGGATAACCCTTTAACATAATTACTAGAGCTTGTTAAATCTATGCTACAATATGGCTTATATTGAATGTATGCTTTCAGTTGGTAAAAATTTGATTTGATTTCACCAGGTTCAGACATATAAAATATATTCATTGCTTTCAGAAGTTGGAATTAAATTAGAATCAGAATAGAGCTGGAAGGGACTTTGGAGGTCTTCTAGTCCAGTCCCCTGCTCAAGTAGGAGTCCCTACTTGAGGGGGTTTTCCAGCTATTATACCCCTGTCATGGACCGATCGTCATCTCCTGCGGCTGGCCTTCCATTTTGCCACCCCCCGTCGCTGGGCTGCGGAACCGACCAGGTGGTTCCACCCCAGGCGCCTAATGGACCCTGAATGGTTCCAGGTAGCGCTTGGGTCTGTGCCTGCTGCCTTCACTCACAGCCTGGTCGATGCCTTGGTGGAGGCCTGGGAAAGGGCAGCCACGGAGGCACTCGACCGCATTGTGCCCAAGAGGCCCCTGACCCGGCGCAGATCCCAGTGGGCTCCATGGTTTTCCGCAGAGCTCCAGGAGATGAAGCATCGGAGACGGGGCCTAGAGAGCTGTTGGAGGTCCAGCCGGTCTGAATCTGACCGATTGCGGCTAAAAACCTCTATGAGGTCTTATCTCGCGGCGATGGAGGCAGCGAAGTCTAACTACTTTGCTGCCCTCATCGCGTCTACAGATAATCGCCTGGCCGCCCTGTTTAGGGTGACTCACTTCCTCCTTAATCAGGAGGTGAGGGAGGAGCCCTTGCAGGGTTGTGCCAAGGAATTTAGTCGGCATCTGGCAGACAAAATTGCTCAGATTCGGGCCAGTCTGGACTCCGACTGGGCAGAGTCTGACGGGGGGGGGGGGAAGAAACGAGCGGTCTTGGGAATGTTATCTGGGAAGAATTTGACCCTGTGACTCCGGAAGAGGTGAACAGGATCATGGCGAAACTGAGTTCCACCATGTGTCTATTGGACCTGTGCCCCTCCTCGCTGGTGTATGCAGCTCGGGAGGGGACACGAGGCTGGCTCCAGGCAGTAATAACTGCTTCGTTGAGAGAGGGTAGCTTCCCTGCCGCCTTGAAGGAGGCGGTGGTGAGGCCTGGACCCGGCTATTTTGTACAACTATCGTCCGGTCTCCAACCTTTGCTTCCTTGCGAAGGTTGTTTTTTTTTTTTTTTTTATTGAAAAGTTTTTCAATACATTTTATCTTTAACATCCCATCCCCCAACCCCTCCCTCCCTTCCCAACCCTATCCCACCCTCTCACCCTCCCCTTCCCCCTCCCCCCTCCCCGACTCCCCAGAGCTGGATACAAGGTATAAAAGTAAAAAAAAACCAATCATAAACTCCCATATACTAATAACAATAAACTATTAAGTCTCTCGCACTTTAGCTCTTATAAGTTGACTACAAGCAATATACTTATTCAAATGCTAAATGAAACTTTTTAGTCCCATATTTATTCTGGATGTAATCAATCCATTTTTTCCACTCCACAACATATCGTTGTTGCGAATGGTCCTTCAAATATGCTGAAATCTTCGCCATTTCCGCCAGGTTGGAAACTTTTAAGGTCCATTCCTCTATAGTCGGCAGTTCTTCCTTCTTCCAATATTGCCCTATTAAAAGTCTCGCTGCCGTAATTAAGTTCAGCATCAAATTAGTGTCCACCACAGTAGTATTGGTAATAATGCCCAGTAAAAACAATTGCAGACAAAACTTTATCCTTTTCTTAAATATCTTCTGCATATCCCACCAGATTTTAATCCAAAATGCTTTGATCTTTTTACAAGTCCACCATATATGAAAGTACGTTGCATCTTCACCTCCACATCTCCAATATTTAGGCTGATAATTCGGATACATACTTGCTAACTTTTTAGGATCTAAATGCCACCTATAAAACATTTTATAAAAGTTCTCTCTTAAGTTTTGAGCTTGCGTAAATTTCACATTTCTCACCCAGATCTTTTCCCAAGTGTCCATTGTGATAACTTCCTGAATATTCTGTGCCCATTTTATCATACAATCCTTAACAATTTCTGTTTCTGAGTCAATCTCTATCAATGCAAGATATATCCATTTGATATGTGCTGAGCCCTGATTTCTAATTTGCTTTACCAAATTTTCATCATCCATAAGAAAACCAATTTTCTGATCCTCTTTCCACCTGGCTTGTAATTGCCCATACTGAAACCAAGTTTGAACAATCTTTTTTCCTCGTAAAAAATTATATGACTTCAAACACCATACATTCCTCTCCAAACTCAAAATTTCCTTATATGTAGTCACATCATGTTTAAATCCAACATTTATATTCTCTATTGCGTGTTTGGGTATTGCCCATAAAGGTATCTTGTAATTTAACTTTTGTCTATGCTTTTTCCAAACTCGCAACAAAGCATACCTCAAAATATGCATTTTAAACGCATTGTCTACCTTCTTGTCATACAATAAATATGCATGCCAACCAAATAACAAATCATGCCCTTCAAGATTTAATAATCTCCCTTGTGTCAAATTAATCCAATCACTTATGGCTGATAATGCAGCAGCTTCATAATATAATTTAAGATTGGGCATTTTTAGACCACCTCTTTCACGCGTATCCTGCATAATTTTAAATTTAACCCGTGGCCTTTTCCCTGCCCAAACAAATTTATTAATACCCTTCTGCCATTCCTCCAAATTTGAATCCTTTTTAAGAATGGGTATCATTTGAAACAAAAATAAGAATTTTGGCAAAACATTCATTTTTACTGCCGCAATTCTTCCCAATAATGACAATTGTAATTTTTTCCAACTGTCCAATTCTTTTTGCACTTTGTTCCATAACTTTTCATAATTGTTTTTATATAATTTTACGTTTGAGGGTGTTAAGTATACCCCCAAATATTTAACCCTTTCAACAATTTCAAATCCAGTTAACTTTTCTAAAGCTACCTTTTGTGATACTGTCATATTTTTAGATAACATTTTAGTTTTTTGTATATTAACCTTAAATCCAGAAACTTTCCCGTATTGCAATATTAACTCCATCAATTCCATAACAGAATTTTCTGGATGTGTCAACGTAATAACCAGATCATCCGCAAACGCCCTCAATCTATAGTCCTGGTCTCTTATTTGAATTCCCTTAATTGTTTCCAAATTCCGTATTTTAATCAGTAATATCTCCAACGTTAAAACAAATAATAAGGGTGATAACGGGCAACCCTGCCTCGTACCCTTTTCAATATTGCACGTTTCAGTCAAACTATTATTAACAATTATTCGAGCTGTTTGCTTTTGATATAATGCCCTAACTGGTTGTAAAAATTCATCCCCAAAGTTCATTTTATCTAATACTTTCATCAAAAATTTCCAATCCAATTGATCAAAGGCTTTTTCAGCATCCAAAAAGATCAATGCTGCAGGGATCTGGTTATTCCTTTCCAGAAACTCCAACAAGTCAACTATATGTCTCACATTATTTTTCATTTGTCTACCACTTATAAACCCAGTTTGATCACCATGAATTACCTGTTGTTGAGAGCGTGGTGGCGCATCAGCTCCCTCTGTTCCTGGAGGAAGCTGACTATCTGGACCTGTACCAATTGGGTTTTAGGCTCGGGTACAGCATGGAGATGGCATTGATTGCGCTGGTGAATGATCTCTGGTGGGCTCGGGACAGGGGTTTCTTGTCTGTCCTAGTCCTATTAGACCTCTCAGTGGCTTTTGATACCATCAACAATGGTATCTTACGGCAGCGCCTCAGGGGGTTGGGAGTGGGTGGCAGTGTTTTACAGTGGTTCTCCTCCTACCTCCTGGGTCATTCGCAGTCGGTATTGGCAGGAGGGCAGAGGTCGGCCTCGAGGCCTCTTGTTTGTGGAGTTCCTCAGGGGTCAGTCATCTTGTTCTGGACCAGCCTGCTACTGGCCCTGCAGATAAGGCAGGGACAACCCCTTTTACAAGAAGGCAAGAGGCTGGAACTAAGCCTGCCAAATTTATTAACATAAAAACATAAACAGAGCAAAGAGAGCAAACACGAACCATGAAACAGGAACTATTCAAACGGTTGCCTTCAGCAAACCAGCCCTCCCATGCATTCCCCTTTTATACAGTTCAGGGCGTGGCTTCTCTCTGCCTCCTTCCAAGGTGCCCCATTGCCTTCCTCTGTTTACTCCTGATTGACTGCCTCCAGCGTCAGGCATCCTTGAACAGGGCCAGCTGTGGGTCATCTTCATCCACGCTGTCAGGCTCACACAGCTGGGTCTGCGTCGTGACCAGGTGGGAGGGGCCTGGCTGAGGGCTCTCATCAGCAAGCTCTCCAACCCCCTCAGCAACCTCTCCAACACCCCCCTCCTTCTCCTCTGAGTCGTCCGACCCAACTGCCGAACCCACAGGCTGACCCTGAATCACAACACCTCTCACCCCTCCTGTTCAACATCTATATGAAGCCTCTGGGTGAGATCATTTGTGGTTTTGGGGTGGGGTATCATCAGTATGCTGATGATACCCAGCTTTTCATCTCCACCCCAAACCAACCCAGTCATGCCCTCAACGTGATGTCCCGCTGCCTGGAGGCGGTTCGGGTCTAGATGGGGAGGAACAGGCTTCGACTTAATCCCGACAAGACTGAGTGGTTATACATACCGGCATCTCGGGCAATCCAGCCTATTCCATCTTTAACTATGTGGGATGAGGTGTTGCCCCCCGTAGATAGGGCTCGCAACTTGGGCATCCTCCTTGACTCACAGCTGAGTTTGGAAGATCACATAGGAGCTGTGGTCAGGGGGGCTTTTGCCCAGGTTTGCCTGGTGCGCCAGTTGCAGCCCTATCTGGACCGAGATGCCCTACATACAGTCACTCATGCGCTTGTGACCTCTTGAATAGACTACTGCAATGCTTTCTACATGGGGCTGCCCTTGAGGACCATTTGGAGGCTTCAGCTGGTGCAGAATACGGCTGCACAAGTTGTGATGGGGGTCTCCCGATACTCGCATGTAACACCTCTTCTCCGTGAGCTACATTGGCTTCCAGTTGTCCTCCGGGTGAGATTCAAGGTGCTGGTGATGACCTATAAAGCCCTAAATGGCATGGGTCCAGATTATTTACGGGAGCACCTGCTGCCAGCGTCAACTTCCCATTGCCCCATGCGTTTTCACAAAGGGGGTCTCCTCAGGGTGCTGTCGGTCAGGGAGTGCCGGCTGGCGGTCCCCAGGGGGAGAGCATTCTCTGTGGGTGCGCCTGCCCTCTGGAATTAGCTGCCTGTGGAGCTACGGATGGCTCCCGACCTTCACTCTTTTTGCCATGACCTGAAAATCTGGTTATTCGAGCTTGCCGGCCTGGACTGAGGGATTGGGGTTTTAAATTTCATAATTTAATTTATTTTGCTTGGGGCTAAATTTAATTTAATCTATTTTTAACTTTTGTATGTCATATTTTAATTGCCCTGTATACCGCCCTGAGTCCCTTGGGAGAAGGGCGGTATATAAATCAAATAAATAAATAAATAAATAAATAAATAAATAAATAAATAAATAAATTTCAGACAAGTGGCTGTCCAGTCTCTTCTTAAAAACCTCGAGTGATGAAGCACCCACGACGTCTGAAGGCAAGCTGTTCCACTGGTTAATTCTCCTCACTATTAGGAACTTTCTCCTTAATTCCAGGTTATTTCTTTCTTTGATTAGTGTCCATCCATTATTTTTTGTCTTGCCTTCTGGTGCTGTGGAAAATATATTGACCCCCTCCTCCTTGTGGCATCCTCTCAAATACTTGAACACTGCTATCATGTCACCCCTATTTCTTCTTTTCTCTAGACTGGTCATTCCCAAATTCTGCAACCGTTCTTCATACGTTTTAATCTCCAGGCCTTTAATCATCTTAGTTGATCTTCTTTGCACTTTTTCCAAAGTCTCAACATCTTTTTTGTAATGTGGTGACCAAAACTGGATGCAATATTCCAGATGTGGCCTTACTAAGGTTTTATAAATAAAGTGGTACTAATACTTCACGTGATTTTGATTCTATGCTTCTTTTTATACAACCCAGGACTGTATTAACTTTTTTGGCTGCTGCCACACAACTGCTTGGATATCATTCTTTCCCCAGATATCTAAATATATATGCATTGTAATGGGTACATGAACTGAAGATGATCCAGGAACCAGCCACAGCCTAAACCTACTGCTTTAAGCATTTGATATGAATCCAGGAGGCTCCCTCAATCATGAATCTATTTCTTCATGGGACGTGCAATCTATCTAGAGTTCCTGAAGTTCCTGGAAGTTTATTGACAAAAAAGGACTTGGTCTCTGAGGGATTCATTATAGATTTTTTTAAACCCATCTAGACCTAATAGTTTCCATATACTCATTGAAGTATGTTTTCATGGTTTCATGCCTAAGGTGGGACTATACCTCATGGTCTCCTGGTTTCTAGCCTGATGCCTTAACTTCTACAATAAACAGGCCTGAAGTAGCAATGCATAATTGAATATTATCCATATATTGATGACATTTCATCCTAATCTGCCAGAATTATTTCAGTGGCTTCATATAGATGCTAAATAACATGGGGAAGAGTATTGAGTCTTGTGGTATCCTGCATTGGAGCAACCATGGCTTTGAGTACTCCTTTGCCCCCCATAATTAAATCACCATGAGTGAATTAGGTGGCCAATAAATAAAAATATTGCAGACTGGAATTCCTCATTCAGAAGAGCAGAAGGACAGAGCCTCAAACTTCCAGCTCTTCTAAGCAATCTATAGGATGCCATGGTTGCCAGCCGTCTGATAGGTCCAAGTGAGGCATGCTTCCTCATCAATGTCCTAATGAAGATATATGAGTCTAAATCTTGACTGGCAGAAATCCAGATAATCCATTTCTTCTGAACTGAGCCATTGTCATCTTCTCATCCACTTTTTCTAAAAAGGGAAGGCTGGAGACTGATAAATGTTGTCAAAGCTAAGTTAGGGAGAATGTCTACCAGAGAGGGTGACTATATGTCCATATCTCAAGTCAACTGTGGAAATATGTTGGCCATATTCTGATCACATGTGGAAAAGAAAGATTTTATTTTTTCCTAAACTTTAAGGTGAGAAAGAACATAATGAAAATTTCAAACAAAACTCTGATATATTTTTTCTTCGTATATTCTGTATGTTTTCAATATGCCATGTATTTTAAACATATTTGTATAAAAAGATTCAAAAGATTTTACAAACACCATAAATAAAGGAAGATAAAATCCTAGCAGAATTAGTTAAATATCTGTGTTTGTTTAAAAGGCAAAAATCACAAGTAATCAAATTATTTCTTCCCACAGATATTAAAAAAATTACAAAGATAGTTGGTGGTTCCACAATTCGAAAGGAGATTGAAGGTGAGCTGTGTGAAAGAGAACAAAGAGCAACCTTGCCAAGTATCCCTAATGGAAATAGCATATAATACTGTAATAACTTTCAGTAACAGTTTGTTCCTAAAATCAATTATGTTTTAATGAAAATTTTTACAGAATCTATAAATTTACTTAGAACTGCAGAAAAGCCACATAGTCAAGGAGAAAGAATCAATCTATATTTTTCAGCAGAGTTCTTATACTCAATTTGAGATTGGAGAAAGAAGAGATGGTGTGCTTAGTGGTAACATCACCCCATTATCTGAGCTTTACTTACCCAAAAAGCAACAGAAACCAAAATGGGGGCAATTTCCTTTCCGATGATAATGATGATGATAATAATAACAACAACAACAACAACAACAACAACAACAACATTGTTCATTATTCTGCTTGATTTATTATTTAAAAAGTTGCCTGGACATTTGAGGCAGCTTATAAAAAATGTCAAACAAATAAACAATGTCAAAGATCAAAATGGCAAATGAGAATTATGATTTGCTATGTTATATCAAAGAGCTGCAAATTTCTTAATCTGCCCTTTCATGCAAACATCGATGACATTGCTTACATAATATGCATTATATCAAAACAAATAGATACCAATATAAGTTAAAGTATACTGTATGCCAACAATTTTTCATATTTCAAATCTGGCCACTCAAGTTGAAACCTCAGTCAAAACAGTTAAGTCAGTTTAATGCTACCCTTTGATTATCGTATGACTATATTGTTCTGAATATACACTGCTAAATTCAGAAGCTTTAGAACTGCCTCTGCAGTTGATTCCTAGGCATTATGTTGTCGAGAGTATTTTTCTCCTAAATATTTTGAAACTTACCTAAAATGTATATCATTTTCATCACATTTCATGATATTTTAACAATGCTTTGCAGTGCCATCCATCACAAAGTTCACCAAAGTGATTGAAGGGGAGCCAGAATTTAAGCTGGTCAGGGAAGGAGAGACAATAACTAAAGTGATTCATGGAGGTAAATATATTTTGTGGTCTGGGCAGTACTAACTAGAAGGATTTTGAAAAGTGTTCCAAATACCAGTTCCAAAATTTAGATGCAAGTGTGAAGACTGGGTCTTGCAGCTATAGATTTGCTTTTAGCATGTTTTAATTATATATATTGCATCAGGAAATTAAATGTTTTAAATTTTATTTCTTTCTTATTAATGCAAATAAAAGAAACCATTTTTCACTCTGCATGCTGAAAGGTTACTGAACTGTAAAGCTAAGATGCAATGTAGCTAGAACAGTTTCCAATGCTATTAATTTCTTAATGATTTACTCAATATTTTGATGACCTTCAACTGCAGAAATATCAAGAAACATGATATTTTTGTTATTCAAAGCTCTCAATAAAACTGTAAACCAACAAGCAAAAATTTCAATATATGTTTTAAAATAACTAAATATTTTTATTCAGATTTAAAAAAAAAAACCACAACAACAACAATTTTAGTTTGAGATTGAAGATATATAGTCTTGGAAAAACTGGCATGCTCTTTTTTTCCCCAAGGCATCTCTAGTGAAAACATTTGAATTAACTATTTGTAACATTTTTGCCACTGTCCAAAAGTCCAAAAGCAGTCCAGTACATTGCAATTGATCTTGTCATTTATTTAAAAATGTTTTCTTATAGAGCCTAAAATTAAAAAATACACAAAAATAATTGATGGACATCCTGTGGAAGTGACTGAAAAAGAGGTGACTGAAGAAAGAATTATTCAAGGTAAAATTCATTTAAAGAAGTTTCAGTCTTAAAAATTCAAATTTCACACTGACCTGTAGTGAATAATATGTACTATTTTAAATTTTCTTGTAAATTCTGATTCTGGGACATTTCTGTTTAGTTTTGGCAACAAAAATAGTCTCAACATAGTTTAAGGCACAAGAAATATATATCCTCTGCTCTCTATAAAAAAATATGTAATTTGTGCTCAAAGTTTCCTTTAGTTGTATGTGCTCCTCTTACTGCTTTTTATTTAATTTCATGCATGTTTACAGCACATTCAAATCTCAGTGAAGACAGCAGAAATTTAATCTTTTATAAATAAAGTGATAATGAATTCTATATGGACATCTTTCAGTAATTCATTTACTTACTTGTCAGAAGTGTTCATCCATCTTTTGAAATCCCAGTGTTTTCATTTTGCATATGACGTGCCAGCTACCAAATAATTTTATAATCACATAGTATTAAGGAAGATCCTGATAATCACAATATAACATTAAGAGTACAGAAAAGAAATTATAGAAGTTCCAAATAAAATTGCTGACTCTTTTTCAGGCCCTGAACTGAAATATACTCGAATCACTACTGATGGAGGAGTGGATAATGAAGAGATGCTTAAGAAATTGCTAGAGGAAGGTTAGTAGGTTACTCTGAGGTTAATCTGAGAAGATTGGATTGCATTTGAAACTTGTTCATTATCTGAAATGGCTACATTTATAAAAATTCAACAGTACAAATAGAACAGCACCTGAATTCTAAACTCAATTTAAAGCCTGCCTCACTCATACAATATCAGTCTTACCAGCCTCATTCCCACAGTAGACTTAACACCTGGGGGTTGGCCAGTTTGAACTGACTGGTGGAGTTTGCTTTTTGCTCCTTCAACCTATTGATTTGAGCGGGAAACCCTCAGAACCTGCCTTCTATGCCTGCTGTCAACTACTCCTAATAAAAGTTCCTTTTGCAATGAATCTGTTCCAAGAGTTCTGCTTTCTTGGGAAGAAGTTTTGAGGCGGGTCCTTACAACTTGTCTTCTGGGGTGTTGGCTATTCCTGACAGTTTAGTGTCATCTGTGTATTTGATAAGTTCCCCTTCTATTCTATTGACAAGGTAGATCACAACTACTCCTTGCAAGGAAAAGGTGGGATAGACAACATAACCACCAGATGGATCTGTAGCTGGCTAACAAACCATACTTAGTGAGTAGTCCTCAATGGCACTACATCCACATGGAGAGAAATAAGCAGTGGGGTACCACAAGATTCCGTCTTAGGGCCAGTATTCTTCAACAGCTTCATCAATGATTTAGATGAGAGAATAGAAGGAGAAGTCATCAAATTTGCTGATGACACCAACCTGGCAGGAGTAGCCATCATACCCAGAAGACAAACTCAGGATCCAAAAAAATCTTGACAAAGTTGAACAATGGGGCCTATAAAAAAAAATGAGTTTCAGTGAGGAGAAAAGCAAAGTCTTACATTTAGGCAGGAAAAATCAAATACAGATTGGGCGAGACCTGGCTTAAAAACAGTAACTGCGAGAGGGACCTTGGAGTCCTAGTGGTGATCACTTGACCATGAGCCAGCACTGTGCAGCAGCAACTAAAAAGCTAATACAATCCTGAGTTATATAAACAGAGGCATAGAATCAAGATCACTCAAAGTATTAGTACCGCTTTATAAAACCCTACAGTAGTAAGACCCACATCTGGAATACTGCAGCCAATTCTGGTCACCATATCACAAAAAAGATGTTGAAAGTCTGGAAAAAAATCAGAGAAGAGCAGCTAAGATGATCCAAGGCCTGGAGACTAAAACATACAAAGAACGGCTGCAGGACTTGGGTTTGGCTAATCTAAAGAAAAGAAGAAATAGGGGAGACATGATAGCAGTATTCCAGTATCTGAGGGGCTGCCACAAGGAAGAGGGGGTCACGTTGTTCACCAGAGCACCAGAGGGAAGGACGATGTCAGGACCCACTTCAAGCCCACAACTTAAGAAAGCAGAACTCTTGGAAACAATTTCTTTCAAGCAGGAACTTTTATTAAGAGTAGATGATAGAAGGAATAATAGACAGGATCTGAGATTTCCCACACAATGCAGTAGATTATAGTATCCCCAATCAAGACCCCACCCCTTAGATCGACCACCTGATGTGGGATAGCCAATCCCCAAGTGTTAAGTCCATTGTGGGAACCGGGCAGATAACATCGGCTCATCTCTAGCTCATGCAGCAAGGGTTGGTGGCTTCTTCACACCTTTATCTGAGAGCATAAACACAAACCAGGCACTGAAGTTACATTCCTTATTTCCTCCTTTCTTCTTAACTGACAGTTTAAAAGATAGAGTTCAGAGAGAGAGATAGTGCAGGAAACAGGATACAAACCCAATAATTACATTGTAGCAAATAAAGGATTACATTGTAGCAAATAGAGGAAGTGAAAGTAATAGCCCTACAGGTACATCTCCCCATCCCCCTTGAAAGTATGGCAAAACTCAGGAAAAGATGGAATGAAATGGAAATGAAATGAAATAAAATAGGAATGGTTTTTGACATCCTGCCCCCCTTAAAAATAGGAGAGATCCACCTCTAAAGAAAACAAAAAAGAGTATAGAGGTTAGTCTAGCTTGTTGGGATATTCTGTATGAAACTTCTTTAACAGTTTGGGTGCTCTGATGTGACGTTTGAGGACCCACTCATTTTATGAGGGGGGAAGGTGTTTCCAGGCTACTAGGTATTGAGTTGCCCCATGATATTTCCTAGAATCTAAGATTTCTTTTATCTCAGTGTTGTTCTCCTTCAACCATGATTGGAGGTGGTGGAGGGGGTAGTTTTAGCCATAAGGGCGAGTATTGTTCCCTTTTCAGCAAGCTGCAGTGAAAAATCGGGTGTATTTGCTTGAGGGTTTTGGGTAGTTCTAATTCTACTCTTACTGGGTTTATGATTCTTTTAATTGGAAAAGGTCCTATGTATTTTGGACCAAGTTTTTTACAGGGCTGTAGGGATTTTAGGGATTTTGTAGACAAATATACCATTTCTCCTACAATGAATGGTTTAGGTTTGACTCTCCTTTTATCTGCTTGTGCTTTGTATGGTTGTCTAGCTTCGTCCAGGGCTTTCCTAACCACTGGCCAGGTGTTTTGTAATTTTCTATACATTCTTTCAGTGATGGTTGCTGGTTCATTTGGGGTTAGTTCTGGCATAGGGTTGAAACTTTGACTGGTGGCTACTTGAAAGGGAGTGTAACCTGTGCTAGAGTGGACTGTTATTGTAAGCAACTTCTGCAAAAGGGAGTAGGTCTGTACAGTTTGTTTGCCGGAAATTAATAAAGCATCTTAAGTATTGTTCGAGTACTGAGTTCGAACATTCCATCTGACTGTTACATTGAGGGTGATGACTAGATGATAGTCCCTGAGCGGTCGCTAAGAGGGATAAAAACTCTTTCCAGAATTCTGATGTAAATTGCACTCCCCTATCTGATATGATGCGTTGGGGTGCCCCATGCAGTGTGTAGATGTGCAGCACAAATAGTTTTGCTAAGGTTGTTGTGGTGGGGATCTTTTGGCAAGGGATAAAATGCACTTGTTTTTAGAACAGGTCTGTAACCACCCAGATGACAATGTTTCCATTGCTTTCTGGCAATTCCATTATAAAATCCATGGATATTTCCTTCCATGGGGCAGAGGGATTCGCCCCTGGTTGTAGCAGTCTGGGTGATTTCCCTTGCAACCTTTTGGCAGCTGTGCAAATTGGGCAGCTGGCCACATAACTTTCTGTGTCCTTTTTCATGGATGGCCACCAAAATTGCCATTTAATTAAATGTAAAGTTTTTACAAATCCAAAATGCCCTGCTGATTTTGTATCATGGCACAGCTGCATGAAATTGACCCTCTGAGTGGCTGGTATATATAACTTCTCCCCCACTCATCGCAGCCCATCCTTGATCATGCACACGTGTCTATTTTTCTGGAACCATTCGTATGTTTCTAAAGTTTTCTGAAATTCGATTCCAGTTTGGCTACTCAGCTGTGCCTTTATTTTGGCTTGGGCCCTGGTGGTTACTGGCACTGCCAGTTGTTGTTTGGGCATGAATGGTTTAGAATCAGTGGCTTGCATGCTGTTATATTGGGGCATGTGAAACAGTGCATCTGCCATGAAGTTCTTTGAGCATGAAACGGAATTGGTGAAAATGCTGGGACCAGCGGGCTTGCATAGGAGTGAGCTTTCTGGGTGTTTTTAGTGCTTTTGAGTGGCACCCTAAAGTGTGATGCCCCTCTCTCCCACATTTGAAACAGCCTGTTGATTTCTTGGCCATGGCCAATGGTTTTGCTGGTTCATGTGACAGCTCAGGAGGGGAGAAGCCCCATGGTTTTCCTCAGTGGTATCTCTTCAGTAGATCGATCTCTGCTTCCTCTGCTAGGACGTACCATTTGTCAAGTCAGTGTGGATCTCCTCTAGGCAGACAAGCATCATACAGGTTGTAGTTTAGACCATCTTTGACATGGCTAAGGTGGATGTCTTCTGGCCAGTTCAGCTTGTTGGCGATGGCTCGATATTCTTGTGTGTATTTGGCTACTGGGTGTTTGCCCTGCCTCACTGTTTTGTTTCTCTCATGGGCTGTCCGGTCAGCCAGGGGGTCCTCCAATTGCCTTCTCAGAGACGACATGAAATGGTTGAAGTTGTGGAGCTCTGGGGTATTTGAATCATGTAGGTTCACCATTTAGTCTGCGGCCACCCCATCCAGAGTGGATTGCACAATACAGATACGGGCTTTGTCTCTGGGGATGTCTCATCTGTACTCTTCCATGGGGCTTCCTCCTTCCCTGCCTCATCGCTAGACATTGTATTTTTTGGAAAGTCCACTGGTCAGGTTCTTCCTTCCAGGTTGACTCTTAATGCAGATCCTGTCTAATGTCAGAAACCACTTCAGCTCACATCTTAAGAAAGAAGGACTCTTGGAGACAAGGTTTTCCAAGTAGGAACTTTTACTAAGAAATAGTAGATAGCAGGCATAATAGACATGATCTGAGAAATCCCTTCACAGATTGATATTTTTAAATGTCCCCAAGCAAGCCCCACCCCACAGTTCATTCAGTCAGTTCCAGATCAGCCAAGTTCTATGTGGTAAGCCCTTCATGGGAAGAGGAGAAACATCAGTCCATTCATAGCAGGATCATTTCCACCCCCTCACGTTCCATTCAGAGAAACAAACCAGATTCTGAAGGGTTTCATTCCTCTCCTTCCACCCCTTTTCCTAGCTGCCCGTAAGATAAGAGGAAATGTCTAGTGAGAAAGCAATTGGTTATATTGTGATGGATAAAAGTCTCACCTCTAAGAAAATGTTTAGTAATTTGTCATGCCTTCCTGACCATAGCTACCTCCATCTACACCTTAAGGTTTCAGAATTTAATGCCTGGATCATTCTAAAAATATTCTCTTTATATTAACCATTGGTTTTTAATGCTTATCATAGCTGGATCTGAATACACTAAACTTACTAAAAGAATTGAAGAAGAACCACAGATTATTGAAACAGAAATAAAGAAAATTCATCTGGAAGGTCAGTCATACAATAAATGGAATTATTCTTATAATTATTATCCTGGTGGCATTAATTATCTATATGGAGGTAGTTGGGGTGAAAGCTAAAGAAAACAGTATTTTTGACAAGATTGCTGGTTAGAATGATATAAAATGTCTGAAACTTCCCTATGTCTTCATCTACTCCAAATGAGAGGCTCTAGAAATTATTTCATTTTGTGTGTGTGTGTATGTGTACTATAGCTATATTGATGTGTATGCTACAATAATTTATTTAGGAATGATACAAAGCATTATTTCCCATTTTAGTTTTTGCATAATATAGATTAAATCTTTTAAATCTGAATGAAATAAAAAGCTTAAATCTTTGTCTTGTTGAAATATTGACTCAATAGTAGTTTTACATCAACATTTTAGCACTGTTGACAGAATCTAGAGAACTAATAATCACTGCCAGGTACCTAACTAAGGGTGATTGTGGTTATATGTTCCTTAAGTAGCAAATTTCTGTGCAAAATATTGTACACAATAGATTTCAGCTTCTCTTTGTAGGTATTGGCCTAGAGCTCCTGTTGTGCTATGTGTTACCAAATACAGAATGTGGATGTGGATGTGTTACATGATTAAATGTTGCTTGAACTTTTCCCCTTATACTATAGAGTCAGAAAATTGAACTTTTGAACCTATATTATTATTTTCAAATGTTTACAATAAAGGATATTGGTTTCAACATTTTTTAGACATCCCAGTAAGAAAAGTACAATCATCTAGAAAGGCACAAGGTATGAAATGATTTCTTATATTAACATGTTCTAACTATGCTTAACTAAAATGTTTAAATGTGTTCTAATTAAAAAATGGTGGCCAGATTCTTTATGTGAACCACTATATATTAATATTATATGTATAATATTAAATATTTAGAGAGAAATTTGTTAAATCATTTACATAAAATGTGAACCTGGATTATACTAGTTTATGCATATAATGCCATAGAATGAAACAATAAACCACTGAAGAAAGAGTTTACAATTCTGGATCCCATAATCTTTTCTCACTAATGGATATTGAAGGAAGAATACCTACTTTTGAACTCATGCATATACTAGCTGTTTATGTGAATTATTATTTTTGTTATAAACATGTTTTTATTTTAAGCAATAATAATCATAATTAATGTACAGTATTTTGCTATATTTTTATGAATATTTAACTGAAAAAACAATAAAAAATAACCTTATCTAACTTATTTTTGGATTAACAGGATCAGTACGGAGACGAACAAGGCTTGTCCGTCCTGGCACAAGAAGACAGAATCCACAGAAAGAGAACTGAAAAAGCTTCAAAAAATTTAAACAAATTTTTAAAAATTAACAAGGGAAATTATTTACTAATTCATGTGTTCACATTAGGAATTGGGTATAGTACTGTTGAATAAAATCTCATAAAATTTTACATGTTAGAAGAAATAAATTTAGAATTTATCTGTTTTCTATGAATAACTGATTAGAGTAGATGTTCTGAAAGTATGCAAACACAGATAAGCTCCATTGATATTGGTGGATCTTATTTCTGAGCCATTGTATTAAATAACCTGAATAGAATATATATATATGTATCTCCATTATATTGTTTATGTACAGAAGACAACTATAACGTTTCTGAAACATTTGCCTTAAAAATAAAAGCAACCTTTTTGAATAATTACTTCTGTTGGGAAGTAATATATAATATAGAATTCAGTTGAAAATGTTTATCTATAATACTATGATATTAATCATTATTAACATGGGATTGTTTGTAAATTGTCATTTTTAATAACTACCTTATTTGCTTATTCTTGCATATTTTTATATTACAAGAAGCCTTGTAAATGAAATAACCAAATTTAGTCAAGGTGCCTTAATCTAGGTTTTCCTCTATACTTCTAGTGTGAGATTTTTTAAATATCTGTGTGTGAATTACAATTTTTAGTAATAATTTTTTTATGAGAGAAAAGACATGAGATTTTCTGGATGGCCAAGGATGGGGGTTGGGAGAAATGTTATTTTTCTGATTCCTTATATATGGTTTCAAGCTTTGTTTCTAGAAAGTCTAGGATTCTGCAGTGAGATTAGAAAAGGCACAATACTTCAAGGAGCACTCTCAGACAAAAGGACAATGACACAGAGATGCAGGAAGACAGAGAGATGCAGCACTGCAAGAACGTGCTAGGATCCTCTGCAGCTCATGAAGTCCTCTGGAAGTGTGACTAAGCTACTTTATCTATGTATTTTATTTGTTTCTTGCTTTTTCATTTAGCCAGGACAGTTTAACACATTTAACTGTTGAAGTACCAATCCCCCCCCCCTCACTTTTTTTTGTTTAGCAGGTATACACATCCATCATGCTATTACTTTCTGGTGCAAGCAACCTTACAAAGAGTGCAAAAATGAATTAGTAGAAAGCAAAGGATATTACAGTCAGGTCATAAAAATAAATTAACTACATATAGTTTACATCAAACCATTCACTGTCCATTTCTATATCTTTTTTATTTTTACAAATCATTCTTGCCTCTAATATATTCATACATCATACATTCCATTTTGTTTTTTATATCTCTTAACAATTCTATCTAGCCACAGTTTTCTCAGTCTTCCCCTTTTTCTTCATATATTTCTTCTGCAAATGGATGCTCAATCAAACAATCAATCAATCAATTAGAATAGAGTTGGAAGGGGCCTTGGAGGTCTTTTAGTCCCACCTCCTGCTCAAGCAGGAAACCCTATAAGTGGCTATCCAGTCTTTTCTTAAAACCTCCAATGATGAAGCACCCACAACTTCTGGAGGCAAAATGTTCCACTGGTTAATTGTCCTCACTGTTAGGAAGTTTCTCCTTAATTCCGGCTTACTTCTCTCCTTCAGTAGTTTCCATCCATTGTTTCTTTCTGGTGCTTTGGAAAATAAATTGACCCCCTTTTCTATGTGGCAGCCCCTCAAATACCTGAAAATTGCTATCATGTCTCCCCTAGTCCTTCTTTTCTCTAGCCTGGCCATACCAATTCCTGCAACCGTTCTTCATGTTATTTCTCCAGGCCCTTAATCATCTTAGTTGCTCTTCTCTGCACTTTTTCCAAAATCTCAAAATCTTTTTTGTAATATGGTGACCAAAACTGGATTCAGTATTCCAGGTGTGGTCTTACTAAGGTTTTATAAAGCAGTACTAATACTTCATGTGTTTTGATTCTCTGCCTCTGTTTATACAAACAAGGATTGTATTAGCTTTTTTGGCTGCTGCCGCACACTGCTGACTCATGTTTAAGTGGTTGTCCACTAGGACACCAAGGTCCCTCTCACTGTTTTTGAGCCAGGTTTCACCTAATCTGTACTTGTACTTTTGGTTTTTCTGCCAACCTTGCTTTTCTCCTCATTAAGTTTCATGTTGGCGATAGGGCCCATTGTTTAAGTCTGTCAAGATCTTTTTGGATCCTGAACTTGTCTTCTGGGATGTTGGCTATTCCTGTCCACTTGGTGTCATCTGCAAATTTAATGAGTTCCCCTTCTATTCCCTCATCTAAATCATTTATGAAGATATTGAAGGGCCCAAGATGAAACCTTCACTGCTTACTTCTCTCCATGTAGATGTAGTACCATTAAAGCCTACTTGTTGAGTACTGTTTGTCTGCCAGTTACTGGTGGTATTGCTGGCTATCCCACATTTTTCTCATTTACCAAGAAGTAGGTTGTGGTCTATTTTGTCAAATGCCTTGCTGAAATCTAAATATACTATGTCCAGAGCATTTTGGTAGTCTACTAATTTAGTCACTCTATCAAATAATGAAATCAGATTAGTTTAGCATGATCTGTTTTTAACAAACCTGTGCTGGCTATTAGTTATAACCTTATTTGTTTCTAGATGTTCACAGATCTGTTTTTTGATTATTTTTTTCCAGTATCTTCCCAGGTATTGATGTTAGGCTGATGGATCTGTAGTTTCCTGGGTCTGTTTTTTTTTTCCTTCCTTTTTTGAGGATGGGAACTACATCAGCTCTTTTCCAATCCTCTGGTAGTTCCCCTGTGCTCCAGAATTTTTCAAAGATATGGTGCAATGGTTCTGAGATAACATCTGCAGTTCCTTCAGAACCCTGGGATGTAATCTGTCAGGTCCTGATGATTTGATAAAGGGCCACATTATATGCAACCTTTGGGTTCTGACTGTACATGGTCAGAACCCCAAAACCGCATATATATTTTGAAATATGAAATGTATTATTTTAATGTAAGGATCTCAATAGGCTGTCCTTTTAAAGTGGGGTCCAAGATATTGATCTCTTTCTTACTCAACTGATATTCAAAGATATGCAATGTCCTGTCTCTGGGGCTCACCAACTATGGTTCTTTATATCATATGCAGTGGGGTTTAACTATTATGTATCAATTCAAAAAATGTGAATAGTTGCATGCAACTCAGAACCAGTCAGTTGATTGGAGAAGCTCATAAGTGAATCTACCCATCTAGTCGTCTAGAACAGAGTTCCCTTACTTTTACCTTACTGAGTTCTTTCTATCATAATCAACTTTTAATCTTCATTCTTGATCCTATTTTTTTTTTTGCTTTACCTCACACTCATCTGTTCCCACTTGCTTTGAAGTAGGCAAGATCAAGATCAAAAACAGGCATACAGGAATTTTTACTATAGTAAGACAGAATAACAGAGCCTATTCAAGTTTCTCTCAGCCCATCTTATATTAAATAAAAACAAGGTAGATTTATTTTGATTTTTTCCCCTCATGCTTTTGTTTCTCAGGACTCAGTGATCTTTTTCTCAAAGTCTCACCGTAAAGGGTCAGCTTATTCCTTTCCTATTCCCATGATCTGTTCTATATTCCTTCATACCACTTCTCAGACTCATTGCCTCCATTTGTGCATGAAGACAGATTAGACAATTTGTCAAGGGCAATGAACCCAGATTCATTTTCCCCAAATTTACTTGCTGTTGGACCTTGACAACTTTCCAAGATCACCAGAAGTGTTTGGCAGAGAGGAATTACTTGGAGCTGAAAACATCCTTTTCTTTCTCTTGCACAGTAATAATAATAATAATAATAATAATAATAATAATAATAATAATAATAATAATAATAATAATAATAATAATAATAATTTTATTTGTATACCGCCCTTCTCCTGAAGGACTCAGGGCGGTGAACAGGGCAATACATGTTAAAAGACAGAATACAAAAATTAAAAGAGATTAAACAAGATGCCCAAAAACTATGACAATAAGTTAAAATACATAAAAAGCAATAAAACCCAAACCCATCACCCATCAAGCCAGGCCGGCTTGTTCGAACAGGTAGGTCTTTAGATAGCGCTGGAAGGAGTGAAGGTCGGGCGCCATCTGGAGCTCAACCGGAAGATGGTTCCATAAATCCGGCGCGCCCACAGAAAACGCCCTCCCCCTGGGGGCCACCAGTCGACATTCTTTGACCGGTGGCACCCTGAGGAGGCCCTCTCTGTGGGAGCACACTGGACGGAGGGAGGTTGATGCCGGCCGCAGGTGCTCCCTGAGGTATTCCGGACCCATGCCATGAAGGGCTTTGTAAGTCATTACCAGCACCTTGAATCTCACCCGGAAGACAACTGGGAGCCAATGCAGCTCACGGAGCAGGGGTGTAACATGGGAGTATCGGGAAACTCCCAACACAACTCTCGTGGCTGCATTCTGTACCAGTTGGAGCCTCCGAGTGGTCCTCAAGGGCAGCCCCATGTAGAGAGCGTTGCAGTAGTCCAAACAAGAGGTCACGAGCGCATGAGTGACCATAAGAAAGGCATCCCGGTCTAGATAGGGCCACAACTAGCGCACCAGGCGAACCTGGACGAAGGCCCCCGTAGTCACATTTACTATATGGTCTTCTAAAGAAAGCTGTGAATCTAGGAGGACTCCCAAGTTGCGAGCCCTATCTACAGGAGGTAATAACTCACCCCCCATAGAAAGAGATGGAATATTCTAAATATCCTGAGATGCCGGTATGCACAGCCACTCAGTCTTGTCAGGGTTGAGTCGAAGCCTGTTCCTCCCCATCTAGACCCGAACCGCCTCCAGGCAGCGGGACATCATGTTGAGGGCATCACTGGGGTGGTTTGGGGTCGAAATGAAAAGCTGGGTATCATCAGCATACTGATCATACCCAACTCCAAAACCACAAATGATTTCACCCAGCGGCTTCATATAGATGTTGAACAGGAGAGGCGAGAGGACCGACCCCTGAGGAACTCCACAAGCGAGAGGCCTCGAGGTCGACCTCTGTCCCCCTGCCAACACCGACTGCGAGCGTCCCAGGAGATAGGAGGAGATCCACTGAAAAACCGTGCCTCCCATTCCCAATCCCCTGAGACGCCGCAGCAGGATACCATGGTTGATGGTATCGAAAGCCGCTGCGAGGTCTAATAGGACTAGGACAGAGGAATATCCCCTGTCCTGAGCCCTCCAGAGATCATTCACCAGAGTGACCAATGCTGTCTCCGTGCTGTACCCGGGCCTGAAGCCCGATTGGTACAGGTCTAGATAATCCGCTTCATCCAGAACCAGAGGGAGCTGATGCGCCACCACGCTGTGAACAACCTTTGCAAGAAAGCGAAGGTTGGAGACCGGACGAAAGTTATTTAACACAGCTGGGTCCAAGGCAGGCTTCTTGAGAAGAGGTCTCACCACCGCCTCCTTCAAGATGGCGGGGAAACTACCCTCACTCAAAGAGGCAGATATAACTGCCTGAAACCAGCTTCATGTCCCCTCCCGGGCCGCATAAACCAGCCAGGAAGGGCATGGGTCCAATAAACACGTGGTGGAGCTCAGCCTCCCTATAATCCTGTCCACTTCCTCTGGAGTCACAGGATCGAACTCCTCCCAGATAACATTGACAAGACCACCCGTGTCCTGATCGTCAGACTCTGCCCAGTTGGAGTCCAAACCATTCCAAATCCAAGCGATTTTGTCCGACAGATGTTGACTAAACTCCTTGGCACGTCCCTGCAAGGGTTCCTCCCTCACCTCCTGATTAAGGAGGGAGCGGGTCACCCTAAACAGGGTGGCCAGGCGATTATCTGCGGACGCGATAAGGGTAGCGAAGTGATTAGACCTTGCCACCCTTATCACCACGAGATAAGACCTAATATAGGTTCTTAGTCGCAATCGGTCGGATTCAGATCGGCTGGATCTCCAACAGCTCTCTAGGCCCCGTCTCCGATGCTTCATCTCCCAGAGCTCTGCAGAAAACCACGGAGCCCGCTGGGATCTGCACCGGGTCAGGGGCCGCAAGGGTACAACTCGGTCAAGTGCCTCCATGGCCGTCCTTTCCCAGGCTTCCACTAAGGCATCTGCCGAGCTGTGAGCAGAGGAGGCAGGTGGGGACCCCAGCGCTGCCTGGAACCTCTCAGGGTCCATTAAGCGCCTGGGGCGGAACCATCTAGTTGGTTCAACACACCCACGGTGAGGAGCAGCAAAACGGAAGACCAGCCGCAGGAGATGATGATCGGTCCATGACAGGGGCATAACAATTGGAGAGCCCCCACCAAGATCATCTAACCACCATCCCGATAGAAAAACGAAATCAAGGGTGTGGCCTCCCACATGAGTTGGTCCATGAATTACTTGTGTCAGGTCCATGGCCGTCATGGAAGCCATGAACTCCCGAGCTAACTCAGAGGATCCTCCCAGGTAGCCACCATCAAAGCTCTAACTCTGTAGACTTAGTGTTTGCAGTATTTGATAGTTGCAGCAAGTCATGGGGATGAGAATTTCAGATAGTACTGGCAGACAGGTTGAGGTACATGGACATTTCTTCTCCTCTTCCATGGCCTATTTGATTTAAGGCAACCCTTCCAGTGAATAAGATATTTTAAGCATCCCCTCATGTCTCTAGAATCCAGAAAACATTTATCTTATTCACACACCAGAGCATGGGCGAGTGGGAAGGGGTGTGTGTGAATCAGGAACAAAACACGAAAGACAGAATATCACAGTGCAATACCAACTTCAACTTCATTAATGCAAGCAACTGTAGATGGAAGGCCACTGCATTAAATTATGTGCAGCTGGGAAAGGGCCAATAAATTTTGAACCCAGCTTCTTGAATGGGTGGAAGAAAGGTACAAATCTAGTGGAAAGCAACACTAAATTCCTTCTCTCAGTTTTGATATGTCTATTCGCATCTGTGGCATACCTGTACACAGCATTGGCTAGATCTATTCCTTGTTTAAGAGGAGCTGAGCAGTTGTCTCCTTGTGAAAGTGAAAAGCTGAAGGAACAGTAAAGGCAGGAGTCTCGAAGAACAAGATGTGAGGATTGTAGCTGTAGATCATATGAAAGGAGAACATGCTGATAGAGTAATGCAATGAGTTATTCTACTGAAATTCTGCAAAAGACCATAATTTAGTCCAGTTGTCCAGCTGGTAAGAAACACAGCAGTGTGAATATTGCTCAAGTAATATATCCATCTCTGTGGTTCATTCAGTGCCAGATGATGAGAGAATGACATATAATTATGATTGTTCAGTAATTGGAAAATGGCTTTCTAAAACTTGGATGTAATTTGAGAGACACACTGTGAGATTACATGACTGACCAAGTGCTGTACTGAGAAATGGGGTCTAGAAAAAGCCGAGCAGTCTCCTGAGCTGCTGGTAGTTTCATGCGAGGAAATAAAATAAGCCATATTGTTAAATAAATTCATTACCATTAAAATGGTCTTCAAGACTTGTGCAGTTGAAAGATCAGAAATAAATAAAATCAGAAATAAAATTCAGGGAAACTTTGTTCCAGAAACAACTAAATTTGTTTTACTTCCATCTTCTTTTGTCCAGATACAAACATTTCTGTTAAAATTTTATCTCATGGGGATCACTCATGGCCAGCAAGTGCACTTTGGCCATTTTAATAGATGCTCATGGTTAGCAATTTCTTACATATTAGGATCACTTTCAAAAGCAGCCTTCTACTTTTTCTTTTGGGATATCCTCAACCATTTAATATTCACTTTATGCCACTTAGGAACTAAACTGAAGGATCTTTGAAACATATTCATTGTAGGAGAAGAGATGTTTTACTCCATGGTGGCAAAAAAATCAGAAATCTGGTAGTACCTTTACAAATTAACAATCTGAAATGAACTTTCATGAGCTGCAATCACATTTTTTTTAAATGGGAAGACACAATTATATTACTTATACTTATTTATATCATAGATTGAAAGGTTGACTCCAAAGTGACTGGGTAGTTTATATTTTTAAAGAGAAAAAACATATTAGACAAAATAAACCATGTGTCTCGACAAGATAAACTCCATGTACTATAAAAAGCATAAGTGGTTGGGTTTCAAAAGCCAACCTACTCCAAGGCCTGAGAGAATAACCAAATTTTAAAGACTTACAGAATATCAGGGTATGAGCTACATGGATTTCTGTTACAAGGGATAGTTTTGAAATCTCCCCTCAAGTATTACAGATGGTGTCAGTTGCATTTGTAGTTGAATTAAAGCACACCTCAGTGGTGAATTTGAAGTTGTCAACAATGGAAATTTTCATAGCAATACATTTTTTTTGATTAAAGGAATCCATGGTTAACACCTTGAGGTCTACCAAAGCAGGTCTGCCTGAACTGCATGATCAATAAGCCACTTCTTATGATTTCCAGTGCGGCTATAGTAAGAGATGGGTACCGCCTCTACAGAGAGCCTGTACATTTGAAATTGCTGATGAGCAGCTCTGACTCATGTATTTGCATTTGATTGAGTTTTAGCTGCCCTAAACTTGCATTTGATTGAGTTTTAGCTGCCCTAAAGGAAGACATATGCCCCAACTTAACCCAGCAATTAATTTTTAGATAAGTTGTTATTCTTACAGAAGTAACTCCCATTTCCACCCAAACAAGTTTTCAAGGCAAATATTTTTAGGAAGCACTCTTTTTCAGAAGGATGACTTTATGCCTCTGTAAATGGTCCTTGGCATTTCAATCTTATACGTGAATGTTAACTGTGTATTCTGCCTTGGAGGCCTCTTTCCTCATAGCAGTAGCTATTTTCACCCTCAGAGGTTTTAACCTTATAAAACTTGCTGTTGGTGAAGATTCCCCCCCACACTTTTAAAATAAATGCTGCAACAACTTAAGACAATATTTAAAGAGTAGGGGAACCAAGTAGGAGTCCAAACTCTTTCCCATCCTCTGTATTTATAAACATGATGATAACTCTATCACTATCACCCATGCAGATGCCATAATTAAAAAGTTAATGTATCTGTATCTAAATAATTAAAAAAATAAAGCAATGCCTCCCCAAACCAGTTTTCCTTTTCTTCAGAAACTCTGCCCCTATTCAGCTCAGCCCCTATAAATGAGCTAGTGAACTGAGAAAGGACCTCTCCCCAGTTTTGTCATCTTAGGGATAGAATTTAATGGTGTTGCTTTATGCACAACTGGCAGTGTGGGCTTTCACCCTCTCTGCATTTTTCAAAATTCACTACTGTATGTGGTGCCATTTTGATTTTGCAAAGTTTTTTCCTTTTGCAAGATGAGAGAGAGAGAGAGAGAGAGAGAGAGAGAGAGAGAGAGAGAGAGAG
>JAKJMR010018103.1:1211100-1310874 GCA_024449315.1 Daboia siamensis | reverse complement strand
AAAGAAAGAAAGAAAGAAAGAAAGAAAGAAAGAAAGAAAGAAAGAAAGAAACAAAGAAAGAAAGAAAGAAAGTGTTGAAAGAAAAATCTTCATTAGGTCCAGTCCAGGCTGGGAATAAATAAAATGGAGGCTGCTTTTGAAGGAAGGTTCTTGTTCATTGAAGAGCAGAACAATAACAGGATGTGGCTCTGGGGCAGCTGACCACATGATGCTGGGAGTAGTGGGTTTTTATACCTTCTTGGGCATTTGTGTTGGAGTTGTTCCTGTTCCTGTGGCATGAACTTTGACCTGAGGTTCAGTGTGCCCTTTTTGTATTCTGATGGTGGTGGGTTAACCCTATTATGTCCTAAAGGTCATGTCCGGATTCCCTGGGGCTGTGGCTAATGGCTATGTACTGTGTTGGATTTTTGGGTGAGGGGTTGCTGGTTCTAGGGATCTTTGTCTTGCTAATCCCATCAGCTCCAAGCTTCCAGGCTCCAGTCTTTCTGAAAGGATTATCAAATCTGCATTTCTACAGAGCTGGTTTCTGCTTGGGGCAGAGAGACTTGGGAGGTAGTGGATTTTGCCTAAGATTTTCTCCATTATTCCTTTGGGGAAATATAATATTCTGCCTTTTTAATATTCCCCAAAATATTTTCTTCTCTAGGATGTATGTGTGACTTCCCACAATCTCTCCTTTGTGCCATATAAGTGTGGGTGACACGCTTTTACTGGCACAAGATTGAGAATTGATCTGGTCAGGGAGACTTAATGGGTGCTATGGGGGGGGTGTTCAGAGATGTGGGGAAACAAGCTTTTACACTGTTAATGCAGAAAGGAGAAGACACTAATAGAGGCATCAGAAAAGATCCCTGCAGTGGCTCCCAAAAGGGGAGCCTTTCAACCATGAAGGTTTAAAGCCAGGGCAAAAGTTCTGTTAGGTGGAAAAGAAATTTACAGTGTCCAAAATTCTGTGCTAATTCTTTTAGATGTTTGGTGTCACTTTGAGCTTCCAGTCAGGTTTGCACATGCCCAAAAATTCTTCACAGCCATGTTTTTCCTTAGTACATAACCACTGGCTGCTCATTTTCAAGGGTTGTTTCCAGGCTTAGCTCTTAGTTTAGTGCATCCAAGTTTGTAATGTCAAATTGAGGTTAGCCAGTGTGCAAGCCAGGCTGTTGTTGTTGTTGTTAGTTGTGAAGTCATGTCCAACCCATCACGACCCCATGGACAACATTCCTCCAGGCCTTCCTGTCGTCTACCATCTTCTAGAGTCCATTTAGGCTCATGCCTCTACTGCTTCAGTGACTCCATCCAGCCACCTCATTCTCTGTCGTCCCCTTCTTCTCTTGCCCTCAACCTTTCCCAGCTTTAGACTCTTCTCCAGTGAGTTCTTCCTTCTCATTAGGTGGACAAAATATTTGAGTTTCAACTTTAGGATCTGACCTTCTAAAGAGCAGTCAGAGTTGATCTCCTCTAGGACTGAACAGTTTGATCGCCTTGCAGTCCAAGGGACTCGCAGAAGTCTTCTCCAGCATCATAGTTCAAAGGTTCAATTCTTTGGCACTCAGCCTTTCTTATGGTCTAACTTTCACAGCCATACATTGAAACTGGGAAGACCATAGCCTTGACTATACGCACTTTTGTTGGTAGGGTGATGTCGCTGCTTTTTATTGTGCTGTCTAGATTTGCCATGGCTTTCCTCCCCAGAAGCAAGCGTCTTTTAATTTCTTGGCTGCAGTCCCAATCTATGGTGATCTTGGAGCCCAGGAAAATAAAATCTGTCATTACCTCCATTTCTTCCCCATCTATTTGCCAGGAATTGAGAGGGCCGGATGCCATGATCTTGGTTTTCTTAATGTTTAGTTTCAACCCAACTTTTGCACTCTCCTTCTTCACTCGCAACAAGAGGCTCTTTACTTCTTCTTCACTTTCTGCCATTAGAGTGGTATCATCTGCATATCTTAGGTTGTTGATATTTCTCCCGGCAATCTTAATTCCAACTTTTGATTCATCTAGCCCTGCCTTTCTCATGATGTGTTCTGCATATAAGTTAAACAAGCAGGGTGACAGTATACAGCCTTGCCAGACTCCTTTCCCAATTTTGAACTAGTCAGTGATTCCATGTCCAGTTCTTACTGTTGCTTCTTGACCCACATATAGGTTTCTCAAGAGACAAATAAGATGTTCTGGTACTCCCATCTCTTTAAGAACTTGCCACAGTTTGTTGTGATCCACACAATCAAATGCTCTAACATAGTCAAAGAAGCAGAAGTAGATGTTTTTCTGGAACTCCCTAGCTTTCTCCATGATCCAGCATATGATGGCAATTTGATCTCTAGTTCCTCTGCCTCTTCAAAACTCTGCCTGTACTTCTGGTAGTTCTCGATCTACATACTGCTGGAGTCTAGCTTCTAGGATTTTAAGCTTAACTTTACTAGCATGTGAAATGAGTGCAATGGTGTGATAGTTTAAACATTCTTTGGCACTGCCTTTCTTTGGAATTGGAATATAAATTGATCTATTCCAATCCTGTGGCCACTGTTGAGTTTTCCAAATTTGCTGGCAAACTGAGTGTAGCATTTTTACTGCATCATCTTTTAAGATTTTGAATAGCTCAGCTGGAATACTGTCACCTCCAGTAGCTTTGTTGTTGCTCAGCTTTCCTAAGGCCCATTTCACTTCACATTCTAGGATGTCTGGCTCGAGGTCAGTGACCACCTGATCATGGTTATCAGGGACGTTAAGCCCATTCTTGTATAGTTCTTCTGTGTAATTTTTCCACCTCTTCTTAATCTCTTCTGCCTCTGTTAGGTCCCTGACATTTTGGTCCTTTATCATGCCCATTTTTGCATGAAACATTCCTTTCATCTCTCCAATTTTCTTGAAGAGATCTCTAGTCCTCCCTATTCTATTGTTTTCCCTATTCTATTTGTTTGCACTGTTCATTTAAGAAGGCATTCTTATCTCTTCTAGCTATTCTCTGGAATTCTGCATTCAATTGGGTGTATCTTTCTTTTTCTCTCTTGCCTTTTGCTTCCCTCCTGTCCTCAGCTATTTGCAAAGCTTCCTCAGACAGCCATTTTGCTTTCTTGCATTTCTTTTTCTTTGGGATGGTTTTAGTTGCTACTTCTTGTACAATGTTGCGAACCTCTGTCCATAGTTCTTCAGGCACTGTGTATATCAGATCTAATTCCTTAAATCTATTTGTCACCTCTACTGTATATTCATCAGGGATATGATTTAGTTCATAGCTGAGTGGCCTAGTGCTTTTCCTTACTTTCTTCAGTTTAAGCCTAAACTTTTAAATGAGAAGCTCACGGTCTGAGCCACAGTCAGCTCCTGGTCTTGTTTTTATTTTTTATTTTTTATTTATTTTAATCCCATTTATATCCCTCCCTTCTCCGAAGACTCAGGGTGGCTTACAATCTAAGCACAAATTAAATGTAATTAGCAATAGCCTTCATTCTATGTATATGCCTCTTATTAGGGCTTTCGCCCCCCCCCCCCCAAGCGGCATTATTACAAAGTCAGCTTATTGCCCCCAACAACCTGGGTCCTCATTTTACCTACCTCGGAAGGATGGAAGGCTGAGTCAACCTTGACTGTACTGACTGTATAGAGCTTCTCCATCTTTGGCTGCAGAGCACATAGTCAATCTGATTTGTGTGTTGACTGTCTGGTGATGTCCATGTGTAGAGCCATCTCTTGGGTTGTTGGAAAAGAGTGTTTGCTATCACCATCGTATTCTCTTGACAAAATTCTATCAGCCTGTGCCCTGCTTCATTTTTTACTCCAAGACCAAACTTGCCTGTTATTCTGGTTATCTTTTGGCTTCCTACTTTAGCATTCCCATCCCCCATGATGATAAAGACATCATTTTTTGGTATTAGTTCTATAAAGTGCTGTAGGGCTTCATAGAACTAGTCAATTTCATCCTCTTCAGCACCGGTGGTTGGGGCATAGACTTGGACTACTGTGATATTGAATGGTTTGCCTTGGATTCGAACTGAAATCATTCTGTCATTTTGGGGATTGTATCCCAGTATTGCTTTTCCTACTCTTTTATTGACTATGAAGGCTATTCCATTTCTTCTGAGGGATTCTTGCACACAGTAGTATACCTGATGGTCATCTGAATTAAATTCACCCATTCCTGTCCATTTTAGTTCATTGATTCCTAAGATGTCAATGTTCAGTCTTGTCATCTCTTGTTTGACCACATCCAGCTTTCCTTGATTCGTGGATCTTACATTCCAGGTTCCTATGGAGAAAAAAGTCTTTTTCTCCATAGTCCCTATAGTCACTCTATAAGTCCCTCCATTAGTCCACCAGTGCACATATTGAGGGCTTGGTTTGGAGATCTCTTTCCTGCTACCTCCTCAGTGAGAGCTTATGAATTGTAAATCACATAAGGGGACATGGTTCCCTCCCCCATGGAATTTGCAGGAAGGTATGCATGCAAAGGCCTTAGTGCCACAAACAAGAACCAGCCTGTGGAGCTTTACATGGAGGTAGTTAGGTAAAGGTGTGATTCTGAATGGTGTGTGTTCGTGCATCTCTCTCTCTCTCTCTCTCTCTCTGTGTGTGTGTGTGTGTGTATGTGTGTGGTGTGTGCAGCTACTTCTACAAAACTGGTAATACAAACATCCTGGACAAATTTTCCTCCGACCAGACAGAAGTCCAAGGTGTTCAGGACTTGCTGTGCCAACCATTCCAAATGCTATTCCTCCACAAATCCATTCAACTGACTAATTGTAATACAGATGAGGCAAGAAAGAAAACCTTACAATCAGTTCCCCCCCCCCCCCAATTTTCCCAGTTGTCTTCTGAGGCTTCATGTCGGAGCCAATAGTTCCAGGAGTATTTCCTTTCTCTGCAGTGTTCACAGGCATCTGTTCCACTCTGGTTGCATGGTGACTTTCTAGTAGATGGCTGGATCCAAACCCAATTCTCTGGCTCAAATGAATGGAGGGTCTCCTCTGGAGGCAGCGTCTGGGTCAGTCTGCTCTGCTTCCAAGGGTTGTTAAGTCATCTGTGCAGGGCTGAAAGATATGAGAACAAGGTCTCCTCCCCCCTTTGTGATTGACTCTCCCAGAAGAGGCATTGTTGGTTAGACATGAGGAATGGAGAACAGAGGATAAGAAGTGGAGAAGTCGAATGGGGGTGGTGGTGGTGGATAGCTTGCAGGCAGGGTTTGAAAAGAAATTAGGGTTAACATTGCAGATGTTAAGTACACAGATGAAACCCACTTAAATACATACAGTAAATGCAAGAATGATTTTTTTTTCTGTAAATGAACTCAAAACATTCCCTTCTGACAACCTTGGGCTATTCTTAAAAGCACAGAGAGGGGGGAGGAGAACACAGTTCTCTTCACCCTGTTTTACTGACCAGGAAACCAGTGTGAGGGAATTTTCCTTTTGGTGCCTTATTTTAACATTTTTTTTCTTTTTTCTTTTCCTAGCAGAATTTAAAATTCTTTTCTCTAAGGATTAGAGAACAGTTACATTTAGCTCACACAAAAAGACTTTGATACACCCTCACACAGAAAGACAAGGGAAAGAACAGCAAATGTAAGGACCCACTTCAATCTACATCTTAAGAAAACAGAACTCTTGGAAATGGTCTCTTTCAACAGGAATTTTTATTAAGAGAAATTGATAGTAGGCATGCTAGACAGGATCTGAGGGATTCCCCCCACCATTCAATGTTTTAAAGTGTTCCCAAGCAGCCCCCCACCCTGCAGTTCTTCTGGGGGATTCAAACAGGCAGATTTCTAGGTGTTAACTCCAGGAAAGATGTAGTGTATGCGGGCATAGCATACACATGTGACAGCTGAATAAGGAGGCGCGGAGCTGGACAGCTCCGCGCAGGAACAGCGTTCGGCAGGAAAGCTGGATTTAAAGGGACAGCATTCGGCGGGAGAGCCAGTTTCAAAGGGATTGGCTGCCCAGCCGGCGGAAAACCTGGGAATAAACTGATTGGCCAGGCATTCACTTGGACTGGTATAAACAGAAGCAGGTAACCTTTGTTTCCCAGTTCGGACCACGTTTTACTCCTAATAAAGTCCTTGCATATCTGGAGTTCATGTCTCATTGATCCATGAACCCGACACAACAATTGGCGACGAGGATGGGATCCTGCTTTGAAGGACTGTCGAATCCCCACAGGGGTGGCATCTGCTGGGCAACCGCCTGAAGTCGGAGCAGGATCAGACGGATCAGATGCAATGGCTCAGGGCGGACAGACTCCCATGGCTGTGGTCAGTCAGACTCCCGTTTTCAATAGCGCCCAGCCCAAGGAATGGGAAGCCTTTGTGGGCCAGCTGGAATTGTATTTGAAGGGGAACCGCATTACAGAGGATGGCATGAAAGTTGCCACTCTGCTCAGCACATGCGGAAAGGACATTTACAAACTGGTGGTGGGTCTGTGTTCACCCACGGCCATTGGCGAGGTGAAGTATGATGACCTCATCAACAAGCTGAATCAGCATTTCAATCCGCACATGTCTGAGATGGCTTGGACGTACCAGTTCATAAAGAGAGACCAGCTGCCAGGTGAATCCACATCAGCATTCATGGCTGCAGTCTGGCAGGCGGCTCACCTGTGTAACTTTGAGAACTTAGAAAAAAAGGTTGCAGGACCGAATCGTCCTCGGTCTCAGGGACAGGAAATTGAGGCAGAAATTGTTTGCCAAACCAGGACTGACCCTCAAGCAAGTACAGGAGGAGGTACTGGCCTGGGAGTTAGCGGAGAGGCCAGAACTGAACGAATCTGGCCGTTGTAGCCAGGGAAACACCATTCATCAGACTCACAGGGCCAGAGGAAGCAGTGAGGACGGGCTTGCGACAGAAGTGGATGCCCTTCACCTAAGAGCTTCCCATCTGGCGGGTCAGCACAATAACCCGAGGGGTCAACAGTCAACATCTGCAGCAAACAGCCAGGACAAGAAATGCTCCGGATGTAAGTGCTGTGCGACTAAACTGAAATGCATCGGGTGCGGAGGAAACCATCACCGCTCCACCTGTAAATTCAGAACAGCCAAATGCCATGTGTGCGGCAAGACGGGACACATCGCGTCCGTTTGCAGGAGCCGGAGCCGTGACACTTTGCATGAGGTCA
Organism: Daboia siamensis; assembly: GCA_024449315.1. NCBI lineage: Eukaryota > Metazoa > Chordata > Lepidosauria > Squamata > Viperidae > Daboia > Daboia siamensis. The sequence continues at coordinate 1,303,770 of JAKJMR010018103.1, read as the reverse complement.
GGTACTGGGGTTCCGAAACACATCACGCCTATCAGCTACACTGAGAGCAGACAGGCAGTTTGTAACACGGGGGCTTGCCAATTGCTCACCCCCAAAATTAAGCTAGATGTGCAGCTCTAAGGGGTTACCTGTAAAATGGAGCTGGACTCTGGCTCTGCTGTCTCAGTCATTTCGCACGAGACCTATAAGTTAATTTGCAGCCGGAGCGACCAGCAGGTCCCTTTGAAGCCATCTAGCATCACCCTTACCGATTTTCAGAATACCCCAATATGAGTCCAGGGGAGGCTACCTTCTCTGTGAGGTACAAGGAGTTCCAGGGGCCCTTGGATGTCCTAGTGGTCAAGGGACAGAGGACTAGCCTGTTAGGTTTAAGCTGGTTCCAAGCGCTGGGAATTTGCATTATCAGAATTCACCAGACTCTCAGCGTCGAATCTGTGTGCAAGGCATTTGCAGACCGATTACATGCTGGGAAAATACACAGGTCCACCAATTGCCTTCAAATTGAACCCCAACATACAACCCATCAAAATAAAACCCTACAGGGTACCGTTCTCATTAAAGCACAAAATCAAGCAGGAACTCGACAAGCTAGTCGTGCAGGGGGTGTTGCATCCAGTCGAGGGAGCAGAGTGGGAAACCCCCATTGTCACCCCACTCAAGGCAAATGGTGACGTCAGAATCTGCACTGATTATAAATGCACAATCAATAGAGCCTTAAACCCACATGCATACCCTGTGCCCACAGTCAGCAGCATCTTAGCATCACTCCAGGGAGGTGCGATCTTCGCCAAACTGGATCTTGCTCAGGCTTATTTGCATAACTGCACAAACAATAGTCACCCACAAGGGGGCGTTCCGGGTAGACCAGTTGCAGTTTGGAGTTAGTGTCGCTCCAGGCATCTTCCAGGAGGTGATGGAGCGAACACTAAAGGGTATACCAGGAGTCTGCCCGTATTTTGATGATGTTCTCATCACAGGGGACTCAGAGGAGGTTTTGGCAGAATGACTGCAGGCTGTTTTGAAAAGATTTCGTGCTGCTGGCCTTAAGCTTAAGAGAGATAAGTGCAGTATTGGAGTGCCAGAGACAGAATTTTTGGGGTTTAGAATTGATGCTCAAGGGGTTCACCCTGCAGCATCTAAGGTGCAAGCAATCAAAGAGGCTCCCACGCCCAAAAATAAGGCAGAGCTGCAAGCTTTCCTGGGGTTACTTAATTTTTATCATGCTTTTTTACCCCACAAAGCATCTATTGCTGAACCTTTGCACAGATTATTGGATAAGCACTCCACGTGGAACTGGACCAAGACACATGATTCCAGTTTCCAATCCTTAAAAAACCTTTTGGCAAGCAATGCCACAATTACCCATTTTATAGAGAACAAACCAATTTGCATTGCTTGTAATGCATCCCCTTATGGGGTGGGGGCTGTGTTGAGCCACCTAGAGGATGATGGCAGACAAGTCCCTATTGCATATTACTCCAGGACATTGTCAGTGGCTGAAAGGAACTATGCACAGATAGACAAGGAGGCCCTGGCAATAGTCGCTGGAGTAAAGAAATTCCATGACAACTTGTATGGAAGGAATTTCACTATTTTTACAGATCATAAACTTTTATTAGGTCTGTTTACCACAGACAAGCAGACCCCACAGATTATGTCACCCAGAATGCTCTGGTGGTCCATTTTCCTTTCGGCTTACTCCTGTAAATTAGTGCACAAGCCGGGCAAGGAAATGGGCCATGCTGACAGCCTAAGCAGACTTCCTTTAGGCAATGCTGAACCAGACCCAGCACCTGCAGCCCAAATATTGGGTATTCAAGATCTGCCAGAATGTCCTCTCAGTGCCAGGGACATTGCAGCTGAAACACCAACCGACAAGATTTTGAGTAGGGTACAGACGTGGATGAACACAGGGTGGCAAGACAAATCCCCAGGCCCTGAATTCATGGCATTCTTCACCAGGAGGCACGAATTGTCCTCACACAAGGGCTGCCTATTGTGGGGGTGCCGGGTCATCATACCACAGTCATTGAGAGACAGGGTCATTCACTCACTTCACGAGGGTCACCCAGGGGTGGTACAGATGAAGGCGTTGGCAAGAAGTTATCTGTGGTGGCCGGGCATTGACAAGGACATTGAGGAACAGGTAGCTGGCTGCTACACCTGCCAAAGATCTCAGCCACCACAGCCGCACGCCCCAGTCCACAAGTGGGAGGAAACACACACACCCTGGTCCTGAATACACATTGACTATGCAGGCCCCTTGCACAACCAATCATTCTTGGTAGTGATGGACAGCCACTCCAAATGGTTAGAGGTGGTGCCTGTGAGCAGCATGACCACAACTGGGACTGTCCAAGTGCTCATGAGACTCTTTGCCACTCATGGCCTTCCTGATGTATTGGTCTCTGATAACAGTCCACAATTTACCTCCTCGGAATTCCAGGTGTTTCTGAAGACCAATGGGATTAGACACGTCACCTCTGCTCCTTTCCATCCTTCGACTAATGGCTTGGCTGAACGCATGGTGTGCACCAAAAAGGACACATTGAAGCACATCATCCAAGGGGACTGGAAACAATGTTTGGCCAAATTTTTACTGCACCAACACACTACACCCTGCACGGCTACCGGAAAGAGCCCAGCCGAACTTCGTTGGGGAAGGCGCCTAATAACTACTTTTGACAGATTACACCCAGACAGAGTGGCAGCAGATGTGGAACACCCAAAGGCCCCCAGGGAGTTTTCAAAAGGGGACTCCATTTGGGCCAGGAACTACAGTTCTGGGGAAGCTTGGGTGCAAGAAAGTAAATTTTTTTTTGCCCAATATGGCGGCGACCATGGGCGGCGTTCTTTGAGCTCCGCGGTGAGCCAACACAATGGGTGGCTGGGAGGCTCACTAAAGCCCAGCTGAAGTACATATTCGGAGGGGGGGTGCAGGAACAACAGGCTAGCACCGTTTTGAGGTGTGGAGCCTTTCCCCTCCCAGAGCAGTTGCAGCGGCAGCGGCCGGGCGGCTTGTAATCTGCCGCTGATCAACTGGCGCCCGGAATCAGCTGTCGGGCGCCGTACTGGCTTGAATCGATCTCTCGCTTTTAACTTACCTCGGGCGTTGGGGAGCTTCGTTGGACTGGAACGGCTTCAGCAGCCTAGGAATCTGCTGCGGACCCCTGGATGGACCATCTGGCGCCTGAAATTAATTGGAGGGTGCCGTTCACAGCCGGGCAGATCCCTCTACCCCTGACTGTTACTCTTGGCCTTTTGGCTTACAAAATGGCCACGGAGCATCTCCTCCCAGAGTTTGCTATTAGGCACCGTTTTGGCGTGGAGGCTATGGGGGAGGCTTTGTCTCCTTCTTTTTTCCAGAGGATGATGGAGATTTGGCTGCTTGAAACTGAACATTTAACATCTAGGACTGAGTTCCCTGTTGCCCTAGGGATGGGTTCAGTGTGTTTGGTTTGTCTCTGCTGCGTTACTGCTCAAGATGGGTTTGTACTTGATACCGGTTGGAGGCTGGAACAGGATTTTGGATGTTTGATATTTTCCTGTTCCCGTGACCTCCCTGTGATATTCCGGAACGAGTCTGGGACAGGACCATGGTGAGAGGGCAGCCCTGGACTGGCTACCAACCTCCTGCTGGTGTGAGAGACTAGCAGGGAAGATTTCTGTTTACCCAGGAATGCTACCCTTATCCATCCCAGGCTGGATCTCATGGCTAGGTGAGAGGACAGTTATGGGTTCTTGTCTGGACCGGCTCAGGTGAGAGCAGAGCCGGATTGGCAGATTGCTGGATGAAGACATGTTCTGGATTTAATGTTTTTAACATCTTAATTAACATTTTAACATCTTAATAACATCTGACCCCATTTGTGAACAATGGCTTATACGGACATTACTATTTCATGGCTCGATTACAATATTCTAGATCGGACCTGTACGCCCTCAGGGGTTTTTTTTCCTCCTGGATATAACCAGCCTCCCTTTCTATCATTTCCCTTGATGATGGGCCCAATTGTTGGGACCCCGAGAGGTGGCTGGGCTTAACTAGGGGCCTCTGGTGGAGACGTATTAAGAGGCCCCTGATACATTTTTTAGCTGGGTATTTTAAAGGGTTAGGGAAGGGGAGGGATAGTAGGGTGGGGAGAGAATTTTTAATTGGTACTCAGTTTGGGCCTATGAGGGGTCCCGGCGGGATAGGGTTGGGGGTGGAGACTGCTGGTTCTAGGTGTGCTGGGGTGGGGTTTCAAATCCCCATGATGATAGGGAATGGCAGCAGTTGGTTGCACGGAGGGCCGCATCAACATTTGGGATTGCGCCCCCGCTGTCTTCATGCGGTGGCACGCTCCGACCCTCCGGTTAGCATCCTCTCACCCGGGGGTGAGGGTGATCATGTCCCTGAGCTTAGGCTGGTTTATTTTAATGCCAGATCTGTTGTTAATAAGGCTCCCCTCGTTCGTGATTTGATCGAGGAGGAACGCACGGATCTGGCATGCATTACGGAAACCTGGTTGGGCTCGGAGGGACGGGTCCCTCTGACCAAGTTATGTCCCCCAGGTTTTCGTGTGCTACACCAGCCACGGGCTCAGGGTAGGGGTGGAGGGGTGGCGGTGGTTATTAGGGAGATTCTATGTCTGCAGGAGACCACCATTGTCCAGATTGGCGGGAGTGAGACCCTCCTCCTGAGATGTGGCCTCTGAGTTCAGATGGGCTTGTTGCTTACATACCTGGCGCCCAGCTGTGTGGCAACAGCCCTGCCCGAGCTGCTCGACACCCTCTCAGGGTTGGCGGTGGAGTTCCCCAGGCTTATAGTGCTGGGTGACTTCAACCTGCCTTCCCTGGGAGGGTCGTCGGAGATAGCCTGGGAGTTCATGGCTTCCATGACGGCCATGGACCTGACCCAGGTAATTCAAGGCCCGACTCATGTGGGGGGTCACACTCTTGACCTGGTATTCCTGTCTGGACAGTGGTTGGATGATCTGGGAGGGGGTTCACCGGTTATTGTTCCCCTGTCATGGTCCGACCATTATCTCCTGTGGCTGGTCTTCCGTTATGCCACCCCCCGCCGCTGGGCTGTGGAACCGACCAGATTGTTCTGCCCCAGGCGCCTAATGGACCCAGAATGATTCCAGATGGTGCTTGGGTCTATACCCATCGCCCTCACTCACAGCTCAGTTGATGCCTTGGTTGATGCCTGGGAAAGGGCGGCCACTGAGGCACTCAACTGTGTTGTACCCTTGTGACCCCTGACCCGGCACAGATCCCATTGGGCTCCAAGGTTTTCTGTTGTGCTCCGGGAGATGAAGCGTCTGAGACAGTGTCTAGGTTGGAGGTCCAGCCGTTCTGAATCTGACCAATTGCAGTTAAGAACCTTCATAAGGTCTTATCTTGCTGCGATGAGGACAGCGAAGGCTAATTACTTCACTGCCCTCATCGCATCCACAGATAATCGCCCGGCCACCCTGTTTAGGGTGACTTGCTCCCTCTTTAATCAGGGGCGGGCCGAGGAGTTTAGTCATCATCTGACAGACAAAATCGCTCAGATCCGGGCCGGTTTGGACTCTAACTGGACAGAGTCTGATATGGAGGAATCGGACGGTCTTGAGCATGTTATCTAGACTGAGTTCGATCCTGTTTCCCCTGATGATGTGGACAGGATTATGGGGAGGCTGAGTTCCACCACTTGTTTATTGGACCCGTGTCCCTCTTGGCTAATTTATGCGGCTTGGGAGGAGACACGAAGCTGGTTCCAGGCAGTAATATCTGCCTCTTTGAGTGAGGGTGTCTTCCCCACCGCTTTGAAGGAGGCGCTGGTGAGGCCTCTTCTCAAGAAGCCTGCCCTGGACCCAGTGATTTTAAACAACTATCATCCTGTCTCCAACATTCACTTTCTGGCGAAGGTTGTTGAGAGTGTGGTGGCACATCAGCTTCCTCTGTTCCTGGAGGAAACTGATTATCTGGACCCATACCAATCAGGTTTCAGGCCTGGGTACAGCATGGAGACGGCATTGGTCACGCTGGTGAATGATCTCTGGTGGGCTCGGGACAGGGGTTGCTCCTCTGTCCTAGTTCTATTAGATCTCTCAGCAGCTTTTGATACCATCGAACATGGTATCCTATTGCAGCGTCTCAGGGGGTTGGGAGTGGGAGGCACTGTCTTGCAGTGGTTCTCCTCCTATCTCCTGGGCCGCTCGCAATCGGTGTTGACAGGAGGGCAGAGGTCTGCCCCGAGGCCTCTCGTTTGTGGAGTTCCTCAGGGGTCGGTTCTCTCTCCCCTCCTGTTCAAAATCTATATGAAGCCACTGGGCAAGATCATTCATGATTTTGGGGTGGGGTATTATCCGCTGATGATACCCAACTTGTTTTCTCCACCCTGAACCAACCCAGTGATGCCCTCACCGTGATGTCTCATTGCCTGGAGGCGGTCCAGGTCTGGATGGGGAGAAACAGGCTTCGTCTCAATCCTGCCAAGACTGAGTGGCTGTGCATACCAGCATCTCGGACTAACCAGTCCATTCCATCTTTAATGATGGGGGTGAGGTGTTACCCCCCCGTAGATAGGGCTCACAACTTGGGTGTCCTGGATTCGCGGCTCAGTTTTGAAGACCATATAGGAGCCGTGACCAGGGGGGCCTTTGCCCAGGTTCACCTGGTACGCCAGTTGCGGCCCTACCTGGACCGAGATGCCCTACGCACAGTCACTCATGCGCTCTTGACCTCCAGTTTAGACTACTACAATGCTCTCTACATGGGGCTGCCCTTGAGGACCACTCGGAGGCTTCAGATGGTGCAGAATGCAGCTGCACGGGTTTTGATGGGGGTTTCCCGATACTCCCATGTAATACCTCTACTCTGCGAGCTGCATTGGCTTCCAGTTGCCCTATGGGTGAGATTCAAGGTGCTGGTGATGACCTATAAAGTCCTAAATGGCTTGGGTCCAGGATATCTGAGGGAACACCTGCTGCCAGCATCAAGCTCCCTTCGTCCTGTGCGCTCCCACAGGGAGGGTCTTCTCAGGGTACCGCCAGTAAAAGATTGCCGGTGGACAATACCCAGGGGGAGGGCCTTCTCTGTGGGTGCACCGGCCCTTTGGAACCAGCTGCCTGTAGAGCTTAGGACGGCCCCTGACCTTCGATTATCCTTGGGTTTTGGAACAATTCAGACCCCACCAACATCCAGACCATAGTAATGGGGCTACTACATCTTGTACAAGCCCAGGGAGTCCCCGTAACTCCAGGTCCAATGAGGACAGAGACATCCCCACATCTGAGACATCACCACCTGCAGCTGGGGCAATCCACAACCCCAGGCCAAATAACTCAAAAGACAATACCAGGCCTGAAAGGGGGGAACCCCTGAGGTGTTCTGGCCAATCTCACAGGCCTCCTCTTATCTCTCAGAGTATGTTTGAACTTGAGGGTGGCTGGGGAAGTTGTTTGAAATTAAGTATATATAGTTATGTTGGGGGGGGAAAGTTGGTAAGGGACACAAGGGTATTGTTTTTGCTTATGGGGGAAGGGGTGTATTGTATGCGGGCATAGCATACACATGTGACAGCTGAATAAGGAGGCGTGGAGCTGGACAGCTCCGCGCAGGAACAACATTCGGCGGGAAAGCCGGATTTAAAGGGACAGCATTCAGCGGGAGAGCCGGTTTCAAAGGGATTGGCTGCCCAGCCGGCGGGAAACCTGGGAATAAACTGATTGGCCAGGCATTCACCTGGATTGGTATAAACGGAAGCAGGTAACCTTTTTTTCCCAGTTTGGACCACGTTTTACTCCTAATAAAGTCCTTGCATATCTGGAGTTCACGTCTCATTGATCCATGAACCCGACACAACAAAAGATAACATCAGTCTGGCTCCATCGGCACGATCATTCAATCCTCTCTTTATCCAGATCTTTACCCAGATGTTGCATCTTTCCCCCCCTTTTTCCCTCACTGCTGGTAAAGAGGAGAGTTTCAGAGGGGCATAGGATGAAAGAAACATGGCCACATTGTTATGGTTAGCAGACCCAAAGTGAAGGTTACTTTGTAGTGAATAGAGGAAGTGAAAGTAGTAAAACCCCCATGCATACCCCTCTACCCCTTAGTAGTATGATGGAATCCAGGAGATAGTAAGAATTGGTTTAAAATAAGAGAAGATAGATAGAAATGAAATTTAACTGGATTCTGACAGCAAAGGAAAACAGCCCTTTTAGATTTTCATATCCTGGTCATTCCCACCATAAATCTCTGTTAAGTCAAATTAGGGAAGGTTACAAATCTTAAACATATCACATGGTTGCATACAAAGAAATAAAGAGAGAAGATCACCATTCCTTTCCCCATAGCTAAACCTGCCACTCCGCCTCTTAGTTTTCAGACCAAAAATTTTAAAAATGTTCTGGGAGGACTCTGGTTCCCTAACAGAGTACAGGAACCTCCTTGAAGGGAACACCATCAATAGTCTTTGGACCAAAAAGCGGTCCAGGAGGACCTGTTGCTCCCTTGCACAGTGAGTATGGGCACCTCCTTCCAATGGCCTTTTCCTGCTCACACTTTTCCTGCTCATGGTTTTCAGACACAGGAGAGTCTGGGAGGAGTGCTGCATCTTTATATATTTCTTAATTATACATAGTAAACTGATAGGTTGGTACAGAAGTCCTCACCTTACAACTGTTTGTTTAACAATGGTTTAAAGTTACAACAGTCTCAGAAATATGACTCAGCCTTGAAGTTACAACTGTCATATCTGTCAGAATCCATTTATATTTCATTTCTAACTCCCCATCTGTGCAAATCTAAATCTCACCCCCTTACTGGATTCTGCCATTCCCAAGGAGGGAAAGAGAAGACAGGGTTGTAAGAGCCATCTCTATCCCTTAGATGCAAGGGTTGTTTATTAAGCTTGCCTGGAGGCCATCACAAAAGACCAGGGAAGAAAACCTTTGAACTAAGAAGAACAAAGAAGGGGGGGGGGGGGGAATTCTGGTTTGTATCTCCAACTGGAATGTGAAAAGGCGGAAGTAATAATGTGGCAAATGTACTGATGTTTCTTTTTTCCCACCAGTGGTTTTGACACATGAAACTTGACTGATCCAGGATTGACCAAATGGACTGAGGGGAGGGGTTTTACTGGGGGACATTTTAAAAGTATCGACCAGTGAGACAGTTTCCAGATCCTGTCTAGATTATCCACTGTCAACCATGTTTTAGTAAAAGTTCCTGCTTGGACAATCCTGTCTCCAAGAGTTCTTCTTTCCTAAGATGTGGATTGGGGTGGGTTCTGACAATATCACTCCCACGGTAACATCATCACAATTTAGATGTTTGGCAACCAGCTTGCATTTACAATGGGTGCAGCATCTTGCTGTCATGTGATTGCAATTTGCAACATTGCCAGCCAGCTTCTGATAAGGAAAGTCAATTGAGGAAACTTGACGACAATGGTAAAAACGGTTGTAAAATTGGGTCTGGTCATGTGATAACTTGCTTAAAGACCAGGTAGCTTAGTGATTGAAAGTCATAAGTTGAGGACACGCTGTAGTTAGCAAAATTGGTTTTGTTACCTTTTTTATATTTTACTGTTTAAAAAGAATTGGTCTGTTTCTTGGAGGTATTAATGTTAATGAATAAGGGGACTAAAATCCACTAATCAAGATTTTGCTTCAGCATTTAAGGGAGGACCAAATCCCCTCCCAGAGCTTTGCCACTTTTAAGGAAAAATTAAGTTTATTAGCTATTGTTTAGAAACTAGGCACTATTCAGAAAGAGAATTAGGGATAACAAGTATCAATTTCTCACATATTTGATTACCCATAATAGATCTGGGACTTGTAGACACAGAAGAAACACAGCACGATAATATGGTGTTATCCTTGATTGAATGAATCAGTCTGTCATGCTCTGCCAATTGCCTTGCCTGCTTTTTCTTCCTCAGAAGAGACTTGTTGTTCTCTTTCTGGAAATAAAAGTTTTCCTGGAAACATTACTATCCATAGTAACTTTGTGGGTGATGTTTGTTAAGGATATGTCATAATCACACTCTTGGTCAAACCTGAACTTGAAGAATTTAGTGTAGTTTTTTGTGCTGAGCGCCTGTTACTCGTCCCAGCTTCTGCCCACCTAGCAGTTCGAAAGCACGTAAAAATGCAAGTAGAAAAATAGGGACACTACGGTGGGAAGGTAACAGCATTCCGTGCGCCTTTGGTGTCTAGTCATGCCGGCCACATGACCACGGAGAAGTCCTCGGACAAGCGCTGGCTCTTCGGCTTTGAAACGGAGATGAGCACCGGCCCCTAGAGTCGGAAACGACTAGCACGCATGTGCGGGGGAACCTTTACCTTTACCTTTTATACTGATCTAATAATATTTTGGAGCCTGTGCAAGCTGATGGATACTGGTTGAAAATATGAATGCAATACATACATGTTTTAGATTATGTAATCTAGACAAAGTTTCAACCCTATGCCAGAACTAATCCCAAATGAACTGGAAATCCCATTACTGAAAGAATAGATTGCACAATTGCAAAATACCTGGCCAATCATTAGGAAAGCTTTAGACAAAGCTAGGTAAGCATACAAAGTACGGAAAGGCAGACGAAGAGAGTTGATTCCACACCATTCAGGGTAGGAGAGGTGATATATCTACCTACAAAATACCTAAAATCCCTACAGCCCTGTAAAAAACTTGGACCAAAATATATAGGACCCTGTAAAAAACTTGGACCAAAATATATAAACCCAGTAATAGTAGAATTAGAACTACCCCAAAATCTTAGGCAAATACACCCAATCTTTCACTGCAGTTTGCTAAAAAGGGAAACACAGTTACCCTTATGGTCAAAAACCCCACCACCACCACCTCCAATCATGGTTGGAGAACAACACTTTGAAGTAAAAGAAATCCTAGATTCTAGAAAGTATCATGGAGCAATTCAATACCTGGTAGCTTGGAAACACCTTCCATCCTCAGAAAACGAGTGGGTCAATAAACATCACATCAGAGCACCGAAGCTGCTAAAGAAGTTTTATACAGAATATCCCAACAAGCCAGGCTAACATTTATAATTTTGTTTCCTCTACAGGTGGATCTCTCCTATCTTTAAGGGGAGCAGGATCTCAGAATCCATTTATATTTCATTTCTAACTATCTCTTCTGTGCAAACCCCAAATATCACCCTCCCTTGGATTCTGCCATTCCCAAGGAGAGGGAACAAGCATGGGGTTTTATTGCTTTCACTTCCTTCCTTAAATGTAACCTTTTGTTTATTCTGCCTGCCTGCTATCCATCACAATATAACCAATTGCTTTCTCACTAGACATTCCCTCTTATCTTACGGGCCGCTAGGAAAGGGGGTGGAAAGGGAAGGAATGAAACCCTCCAGAATCTGGTTTGTTTCTCCGAACGAAGTGTGAGGGTGTGTGTGGAAATGATCCTACTGCAACTGGACTGTTATCTCTCCTCTCCCATGATCACCTTACTATCTGGAGCTTGGCTGATCTGGAACTGACCGAATAAACCGTGGGGTGGGGTTTGCTTGGGGACACTTTAAAAATATCGATCTGTGAGGGGATTCCTCAGATCCTGTCTATTATGTCTGCTATCTCCTATTTCTTAGTAAAAGTTCCTGCTTGGAAAATCTTGTCTCCAAGAGTCCTGCTTTCTTAAGATGTGGGCTGAAGTGGGTTTTGACATAGTCTTGCACATCATTTGTTGGTAGGAAAGATGGAACCTAAATCCCAGAATGATTACACTAGCTGCAACCATTTTAAACTACTATCTATCCATCAATTAGGTTCTATCAGCCAGTTTTAAAAGAGTTAATAACCGACTTATATAATTATGTGGCCATCATGAAGAACCCCTTCTGGATCTTACCATAAATGAACAGAGCTCTCTTGGTGATTATAAATCTTGGGCAGATTAATTTAGAAGCTTGCTATCTTTTAAATAATCTGGTTCCAATCAAATTGGGATTTGAAAGATAACCATACATGCCTGGAGAAAAACCAGCAACTGGTATGTGGAAGAGAATTGGTGTTGCAGTAACATGGTTCTGTTCCTCACAAGTAAACAACTGCATGGTGGAGGAACAGAAGCTTCTGAATTATTTTCAAAGGCAGCTTCAATAGTTCACCAAGACATCAATCCATTTGGCAGATTCTGGTCTCCTTAAGTCTGGGGGAACCTGATAAATCAGTCACAATTGGGAAACCCTTCCTCTCCAGCCACAACAGCATCTGCTCCTCTATATATTCCAGTTATGCAGTAGTTAATTAATGATTTGAGGTTATGGCTTACCATCTCTTTCCAAAAGGACTGAATCAGGCAGTCTTTTCTTTTTCTATAATTTAAGAGATTATCTGATTTACAGGTAGTTTTTGGGGAGTAGATAATTTCAGTTAGAAATCCCAGGCATTGTACTCGGTAGCTCATGCCATACTATAGTGAAAAATGCTTATCAGACCAAATTTTTAAAAAGTGCAAGCATCAGAAAGATTCCTATGTAGCAATATCATTTTGAAAACTCTAAAACCTCATGAGCAAATTTTGATCCTAAATAGATCATGATAAAGAATAATATGAGCCCCCCTCACCCAAAATAAAGGTCAGTTGGACCAGGCTTCCTTTAATAATGTATGGAAAGTGTGTTTTGCATTCTCTGAACCCAAACTCACAAGGCAGTTTACAAACAAAACATAAATCAAGGGAGATTAAAATAGAATAAATTAATTAAAGTACTGATGTATTTTTAAAACAAGACAATTAATAAATGGGCTTTCTTCCTCCAATGCTCTCAAAGTTTTCATTAAATACGTAGAAGATAGCCATGGAAAGACCAGGAGAAGATTAAGGAAGGCTTAGATGAAGGGTTCTGCGATTGAAACAGGGATCATGCTGTTCAGTTCTGCCCAGATGCTTATAAAAACAAATCTACAGAGAATAGAGATGATGGATAAAGAGTATGGTATGATGGGGATTTAATTCTATGCCCCAATCAAGATCAGGATTTACTTCAACTCTCCAGCAAGCAATCATATACTGCTAGGTAACATGAATAACATCTATCTAGTTTGGCAATCCTGATTCAAGTAGCTATCAACTTAGCTTCTTACAGTTATTCCACTGACAGCAAGGTCTTGAAAGTATATTTAATTGTGCACTTTGAGACAAGGGACACACAGAAATACCCTTGTTCCCAAAGAATCTAGTTAAATGGCTTGAAAGTATTAAAATATCTGACAAAGTATGGGAAATCAGAATTATTTCCACACATTCTTAACTTCTGCTACAGTTGATATATTTTAAAGAAAAAGACAGGAATGGGGAAGGCAGCATACTTTTGCTGTAAATAATAGTTCCAATGTGTGCTTAATGTGCAGTTTTAATAAACTATGCCATGGCAAGAAAGGAGGTGAGAGAATAACTTATGGGAAATCCTTTGTAATGGAAAAAGAGACAAATTGCCTTATATTGTTTCTGGCCAAGAGGAGATTCATGGCTCTCATACAGCAAGCCAAGCCATTTTTCCATAATTAGTCTGTATTGCAGAAAGACTGACAATACAACCCTATCTTTTTTTAAAAAAAAATCCTTCACATTTACTCAATTCTTAAGGTTCAACCTCTGAATGGTGATTATAGTTTGCTTCTTGTCCTTTTGGCTAAGATAGAGAGTAATATCTATTCTTAATTCTTTATATATAAAACATTATCACTAAATTCATATGAAAAGTCATATTTACATTTACATCTCTGAAGGGGATTAATCTTTATATGGATGGAAATAAATACTCAATTTTTATTTCAATTACTAACTGTAATTACTGAAATCAGATACTTATATTCCAACCTGTCATCTTTCTATATTTTACCTAATAATAGTGTTTATATAACACCAGTTTTTAATCAGCAAATACTTTGGTTTGGAAATTACCAATACCTCATAAAGGGACCAATTTCTCCCTTTTAAATATGAAACCATAATGATACTTACACAATACCATCACTATCCAAACCATATTCTGATATTCTGAAAAGTTCATGAATGACATAAAAAATGAATGGTGTAAAGTATTGCTATAATTACATAAATAGAGTTCTTTAGAATATGATACATCAGTGGTGAGAAACTGGTGTCCATTGGCAACATCCAGACCTATTCCTAAATAGAAAGGACAGTACACTTTGTTCTGTCTGAATAGGCAATTCTAAAGGCATTCTGCTTAGTCAGAAGAGAGAACTCCCTTGTTTAATAAAATATTGTTATTGCTTTTAATATAAAAACAAAGGGAATATGTTACCAGCAATGTGTGAAGCTGGCATTGTATAGAATGCCTAGGAAATCTATAGAATACATGAAATTTTTAGGCAAAGTATAAAATGTCTGTGTTGTTTTAATTTGCTATATACTTTTCCTAGGCATTGTATATAATATCTAGGCATTACACAGAATGACAACAACTATTTAGGCAAAGTATAAAAAAAAGAATCATGAAAAGGTTAACCCTAACCCTAACCCTTTGCTGAAAAGATGTATATGAAAATGACATATATGAAAATGAACGAAGATATTTTTTATTGAAAAAAAGAGAAAAAGAAAAAGAAGAAAAAAATGGCATTTTAGAGGGAGAATTTTATACTTTGTTAGTTTGCCTTTTGGCATTGCATAGAATGCCTAGGAAATGTATGAAATATTAAGCATTTATTTATTTATTTATTTATTTTTATTTATTTATTTATTTTATTACATTTATATACCGCCCTTTCCCGAAGGACTCATAGTTTGATATATTTCATAGTTTGATATATTTTTGGCATGCCATAGATTTCCTAGGCATTCTATAAAATGCCTAATTTCATATAGTTCAAAAAGTTCTATGAGACTTTCTAACTTCTTGTGAGATCTCAAGAAATTAAAAAGTCTGATGGAACTTTTTTTTTACCCATAGTCCCACAAACACACAGCAAAGGCTGAGAAATGAACGGAGAAACGGAATGCAGCTGAAAGGCAAGTTAGTAAAAAAAAATGCTCGGGGGAGGCGAGGGCATCTGGATGGGGGTGGGCCTGGCAACCTTACCCTGCATGGTGGTGGGAGGGTGGGGCATATGCCCTTCCCATGCCAGGCCAGCCCCTGCAGTCCCAGGGTGGCTGTGCTAGACAACAGTGGGCAGGGCATTGAGTGGGGGCCAGCAGGCTGACCAAAGCATCAGGTGGAGCTCGGAGGCTCAGGGACAGTTGGTGCTGAAGTTGGCAGTCGGGCCATTGGCATGAGCAACACATCTGAGCAGAAAGCAGCCTTGAAACAAGTGGGGCAGGTAATGAAAGAAAGGATGGAAAACCCAGATACAAACTAGGAGATATAAGAAACATATCCAAGACCAATATAGGACTCAAATGCGAACTGCTAGGTTGGCAGAAGCTGGGACGAGTAACAGGCGCTCACTCTGTTACGCGGCACTCAGGATTCGACCCGCCAAACTGCCGACCTTCTGATCGACAAGCTCAGCGTCCTAACCCACTGAGCCACCGTGTCCCTTCATACATAAATACATACACGTAAGTTTGGGTGCTGCTCGTCCATTTCCACTTTCACTGTATCCACCCTCCTTCTCTCTCTTCCCTCTTCTCTACTTTCTTTCTCCCTTTCTCTTTTCTTTCCTACTTCCCTCTTCTTCCTCTCCTCCCCTCTTTCCCTCACCACTCCCCTCCCGTTTCTCCCCACTTCTCCTCCTCTTTCCCTCCAACCTTCCTACTTCCTTCCCCCTCCTCTACTCTCTTCCCTCTCTCCTCTCCTTTCTTCCCTTCCATTCCTCTCCCAATACAATTCAGGGGTGATGTCTGAGCAGCTCCTCTCCTTGGATTTTCAATGTCTATATTAAGTATGATAATATCCTTATCTCCTCATTTTTCTTCCATCTAAATTAGTGTTAGCTGTCTTTTAAGCATATTCTCTTTTTTACCCACTCATAAAATTTTCCCCAAATTTCATAATACTCTGACTCTGTCTTATCTTTAATTATAATTGTTAATCTATTCATTTCTGCACATTCCATTATTTTCCTGATCACCTCTTCTTCCGGAGGAGCTTTCAGTGCCTTCCAGTTTTGTGCAAACACAATCCTAGCTGCAGTGGTTATATGAATAATCAAATATGTGTTCTCTTTGCTATATTTCTCTGGTAAAATACCCAACAGGAATATTTCTAGTCTTAATTCTATACGTTGTTGTATCATCTTTTCTATTCATGATTTGATTATGTTCCAATAGGTTTTAGCTTCTGCACATGTCCACCACATATGATAAAAAGAGCCTGTTATTTGATGGCATTTCCAACATTTCATAGATCTGTCTTTAAACATTTTAGCTAGTCTTTCTGGAGACATATGCCATCTGTAGAACATCTTGTACATATTTTCTTTATACGCTGTCACCATTGTCAGTTTATAGTTTCTTTCCCACAATTGCTGCCATCTATCTAATTCAATTGTATATCCAAAATTTCTTGACCATTTTATCATTGACTCCTTAACTTGCTTCTCCTCTAATTCCCTATATATTAAGTAGCTATACATTTTTAATCCATTTTTCTTCAGTTCCCGTATTTCATCTAACTCTGTTCTCCTCAAATTAAAACCATCTATTTTAGCATTTTTTCATAACTAGATTGTATTTGCATTCTCATGTACCAATCCATCTTTATTCCTTGTTCCTCTAATTGTTGTTTGTTTTCAGCTTCCCCTTATCTCTTAGTAGATCTTTATATCTTATAATGTTTCCCATGTGTTATGTACTGGGCTTTTGGAATATCACCACGTGCATTGCTGGAGAACTAACAGTTCTCCAGCAACTCAGACAGGACATCTCCAGTCCTGCAATTGGTCAACTTTGGGCAGCAAACATTGGTTCAATCCGATTGGTTGCTACCATAGGGCCTGGCTATATATTGAGGCAGGGTGACTCCAATCTCTCAGTACAGTTTCTGCTTAAATAAAGAATGAGTTTTTCTGTACTCATCTGCGTGTCCTCGTTCCTGCTCATCAGAGCCCACGACATAATAGAGGCGATGAGGATGGGATCCTGCTTCACCGCCTGAGGGCTGAAGTCATGAGGGGACAGCATTACTCGCTGGGGGAAAAAGGCATCTTCCCCCCCCCTCTAGCTGGCTAGTAAGCTATACTAGCGGCGCATGCTCAGAGGACATGTTCCCTGAGTCTAAGAAGCAGGATCCAATGACAGTGCAGGAATTGAGGAAAGATGCCAAAGGTCGGCAAACTCAGACAGTTCGACATTAAACATCCAGAAGATTGGCCGTCTTACCTCTCACAAGTGGAGAATTACCTACAAGCTAACCAGATTGCAGAGGAAGGCCTAAAAGTTGTGACATTGCTGTGCGTATGTGGGCCAGCGACTTTCAATCTAGCAGAAAACCTCTTTGCGCCAATGCCCATTGAAGCAGTATTGTTTGCTGACCTTAAGAAGCTGCCTGGGCATTTTCAGCCCAAGATTTGGGAGATGGCATGGCATTTTAAATTCGACCAACGAGTGCAGCTTCCTGGTGAGACAGCACCTGAGTTTATCATGGGCCTAAGGCAGGCCACATGTCTCTGCAAGTTTTCTAATTTAGAGGAGCGTCTGAGAGACCGACTCATCTGTGGCCTGAGAGACAGAACCCTGCAGCAGAGACTGTTTGCCAGACCAAATCTCACATTCACCGAAGCACAGGACGAGGTCATGGCTGACGAAGCAGCCGGAGGTGCAGTACAAACAGTACAGCCCACCAAATCTCCAAAGTTAGAAAATTCTGTCCACCATGAGGTTGCCAAATGTGGCGGAGATTTGTCAGAAGACAAAGAACCCAAAATAAACAAGCTCCAGAGATAGCCAAGCGCACAAAACTGCGGCAATCAGCAAAGAGAGAACGATTACAAGGGAGTTTTCTTACCTAGATGTAAGGGGTGTGGAGGCAACCACTCCCACGCAAATTGTAGATTCTGTTCGGCCACATGTAGAGCTTGTGGAAGGACTGGTCACATTGTGGTGGTGTGCAGAGCTCACCAGAGAGACAGGCCACCCAAGCACCAGTTGGAGGAACCAACTAGGAAAGGTACTGGGGCCCTGGGTCCAGTTAGTGAGGGGTTCTTCAAGAGCCAGAGAAGCATTTGGGGGCTGTTGTCCCCTTAAGCCTAAACTTAAGCTCTCAGTGGAGCTACAAGAAATTCCATGCAAAATGGAATTGGACTCCGGCTCGGCAATCTCAGTCATCTCACATGACACATTCAACCTTGTGTGCAGACGCAGCAAACAGTGGGCTAAATTAAGACCCTCAGATATTATTTTAACAGATTTTCAGAATGCTCAGGTTAAAGTTAAGGGTGAAGCCACCTTATTGGTGAAATTTAAAGGGTTTTTGGGGCACCTGGATGTCATAGTAGTAGAGGGCCAAAGAACAAGTCTTATAGGACTTGATTGGTTTGAGGCTTTGGGCATTCAAATAACAGGCATTAACCGGACACAGACAGCAGACCTTATGGCTGTTTGTGAGGAATTTGCGGATGTTTTCAAGTCGAAACTGGGAACTTATATTGGATCACCAATTTCCTTTAAATTAGATCCTAATGTTGTACCGATAAGGGTCAAGCCTCGCAGAGTTCCTTTTGCTTTAAAACACAAAATCGATTCTGAAATTGATAAGATAGTAGAGCAGGGTGTATTACAGCCTGTTGGTGGTGGTGGGGAGTGGGAAACTCCTATTGTCACCCCACTAAAGCCCAACGGGGAGGTTCGCATTTGTGCAGAGTACAAATGCACAATAAATAAAGCCTTAAATCAACATGCATACCTGGTCCCGATAGTCAGCCATATTCTAGCATCTTTGCAAGGGGGAACCATTTTTGCTAAACTTGATTTAGCACAGGTGTATCAGCAACTGCCAGTTGATGAGGCCACAGCCGCGGCTCAAACAATAGTAACTCATAGAGGGGCATTCAAAGTCAAACGCTTGCAGTTTGGAGTCAGCGTTGCACCAGCTATTTTCCAAGGCATTATGGAATGCACACGTAAAGGTATTCAGGGTGTCTGTCCTTATTTTGATGATGTTCTCATTGTTGGGGAATCCCCAGAAGTATTGGCCAATAGGCTCAGGGCTGTGTTACAAAGGCTCCACAATGCGGGCCTCAAGTTAAAGAAAAACAAATGTAGTATTGGGGTTTCTTCAATGGAATTCTTGGGGTTCCATATCAATGTTAGTGGGATTCACCCCGCTGAGTCAAAAGTTAAAGCCATAAAAATGCCTCCTAGGCCAAAATCAAAAGCAGAACTGCAAGCATTTTTGGGCCTGCTGAATTTTTATCACACATTTCTACCTCATAAGGCTGCAATAGCTGAGCCCTTCTACAGGCTACTTGATAAAAAAGCCCCTTGGAAGTGGACTGAATTACATGAAAAAAGTTTCCAGGATCTCAAGGCCCTTCTTTCAGAAAAGTCCACTGTAACTCATTACATTGAGTCTAAACCTGTATGTCTTGCATGTGATGCATCACCCTATGGGGTGGGGGCAGTCTTAAGCCACATAGAGAAGAATGGGAAACAAGTTCCTATTGCGTTCTATTCTAGAACCTTATCTGCTGCTGAGCGTAATTATGCACAAATTGATAAAGAAGCCTTAGCCATAGTGGCTGGAGTCAAAAAATTTCATGGCAGGGATTTCACTGTCTTTACTGACCACAAACCCCTTTTGGGCCTATTCACCACAGATAAGCAAACTCCCCACATACTATCTCCAAGAATGCTGAGATGGTCTATATTTTTGTCTGCATACAAATTTAAGTCAGTTCACAAACCTGGGAAGGAAATGGGCCATGCAGATGGCCTCAGCAGACTACCACTGCCACTAATGGATCCTGATCCAGCTCCTGCTGCTAAAATATTGTCCATTCAGGACTTGACTGAGTTTCCCCTCCATGCTGGGGGTATTGCTGCTGAGACTGCTACAGATAAAATTCTGAGCAGAGTACTGTCATGGGTACACACGGGCTGGTTGGAAAAAAGTCCAGGCCCTGATTTCCCAAGTTATATTGTCAGAAGACATGAATTGTCTGCACATAAGGGCTGCATATTATGGGGCAAAAGAGTCATTATCCCCACATCATTGAGGGACACATTCCTTACATGAAGGCCATCCAGGAACTGTACGGATGAAAGCCTTAGCTAGAAGCTACCTTTGGTGGCCTGGCCTGGATAGGGCTGTGGGGGATCAAGTACATGGTTGCTATACCTGCCAGAGGTGTAAGCCTGAAATGCCTCAGGCCCCAGGTCATAGGTGGAAAGAAACACATACCCCCTGGTCTAAGGTTCATATAGACTATGCTGGGCCTTTCCAAGGACAGGTTTTTATGGTAGTAGTGGATAGCCACTCAAAATGGCTGGAAGTAGTTCCAGTCGCTAATATGACTACTGCTAGGACCATCCAGGTGCTGAGAAAACTCTTTGCAACACATGGGTTGCCTGATGTTTTGGTTTCTGATAATGGGGCTCAATTCACTGCTGCTGAGTTTCAGGCTTTTCTCAGAGCTAACCTCATCAGACATGCTATGTCTGCACCATTTCACCCCTCTATGAATGGACAAGCTGAACGCATGGTGAGGACAACAAAGGAGGCGCTCAAGCGCATCATGCCTGGCATCATAGACTGGCAGATTTCTTGCTCTGTCAAATGCTACACCCTGCACAGTTACAGGAAAAAGTCCTGCTGAGCTTTGTTGGGGAAGGCGCTTAATTACTAAACTGGACAGGTTGCATCCAGACAGAGTGGCATCCGAAGCCCCTAAACCAACCAAAACCCCTGAGGGGGCTGCAAACTGGTGATTGGGTCTGGGCCAGGAACTATGGGCCTGGAAACTTGTGGGTTCCTGGTCAGGTCAACGAATCCGGACCCCTATCTTATAAAGTGGGGTTGGAGGGAGGGCGACTGGTCAAAAGACATATTGACCAACTTAGGAAAAGCTTCCCAGAATGGTCACTAAGTGAGGACTATGACACAAGTCCCCCCCGAGGTCTTCAAGCTGGCACCCAAGCCAGCTCACACCAGAACCACCAGGGTTTTCCTTCCTCGGTGGAACTTGATTCAGAAGAGAAATATGGCAGCTCAGAAGTGCAACATGGAACCCCTGACCAGGCGAACCAGCCGAATCTCAGCAACCGCTGAGCCTACTCTGCTAAACAGTCAGACTCTGGGGTGGGTCCTCCTGGTGAGGCCAGCCAGAGCAATTCAACTCCCCTGGACACAGGAGCACAAGGGGACATGGGTCTACCCAGCCCATTGGGTAAGCTGGTAGACCACAAAGTGACTGGAACCCCAAGCCGTTCATCCAGACCACATAAACCCCCAGCATACCTTACAGACTATGTTGTAAAATAAAGTGATGTGTAATGTATGACACTGTATCGCTACCTACAGAAATTGGGGGTAAAATGTAACTGCTGTCAAGCATGTTCACTGAGACGTTGTTTATCTTTGTAGTTTATTGCATTGACAAGCTATTCTTTAATCTCTTTGTAGTCCACTCTACAAGGCATGTCTGTAAAGGTCACGTAATATCATTCTAACTACCTTGGAAAAACAAAGCATTACATTTATTATTGATATTTATTATTTTATTATTTTGGTTGTTGGGAGTGATTAATAACCTTTGACTATTTTCAAGGGTATTATAGCCTGATCTTAGGAGGGAGGGGTGTTATGTACTGGGCTTTTGGAATATCACCACGTGCATTGCTGAAGAACTAACAGTTCTCCAGCAACTCAGACAGGACGTCTCCGGTCCTGCAATTGGTCAACTTTGGGTGGCAAACATAGGTTCAATCCGATTGGTTGCTACTATAGGGCCTGCCTATATATTCAGGCAGGGTGACTCCAATCTCTCAGTACAGTTTCTGCTTAAATAAAGAATGAGTTTTTCTGTACTCATCTGCGTGTCCTCGTTCCTGTTCATCAGAGCCCATGACATAATACCATATTAAACATATTGGGGTGTATTAACTCTTCCATCTTTGAGAGCCAATCTGGAATCCTCAAGTAATGCTTCCTCTTTATTTTCTCCCAAACCATCAATAAAGAATTCCTGATATGATGTCTGATAGCTATGTATTCTGTTTTTCCCATACCATAGGAACGCATGCCATCCCAACTGTAAATCATGTCCCTCTAATGTCAATAATCTAGTATTCCTCAGTAAAATCCATTCTCTCATCCATGACATTACTGCAGCCTGATAATATAATTCCCAATTAGGTAAGCTAAACCCACCTCTGAGTCTTGCATCCTGTAACGTTTTTAAATTAATCCTTGCCTTTTTCCCCTGCCAAATATATTTCAAAATTATTTTATTTAGCCCCTCAAAATATTTCTTTCCCAATCTTATTGGTATTGTTGAAAACAAAAACAACAATCGTGGTAATATATTCATTTTGATTATTGCAATCCTGCCCATTAATGATAGTTGTACCTTTTTCCATTTATCCAAATCTACTTCGATTTGTCTTTTCAATTTGTAATAGTTATCTTCTTTAATTGTTGTACATCTTGCTGTCAGGTGAATCCCCAGATATTTTACTTCTTTACAATTTGTATCTCTAACTTTCCCATCAATTCTTTTTTTTTGTTTTTCAGTAATATTTTTCACTAACATTTTTGTTTTATCTTTATTAATCTTCAAACCTACTACCTCACCATATTTTTCTATTTGTTCTATTAATACAGGTCCTGTCTCTAGTGGCTCCTCCAAGATAAATACTAAATCACCTGCGAAAGCTTGTAGCTTACATTCTTCTCTCTTAACTTTCATACCTTTTATATCCTTATTCTGTCTTATAGTTCAATTTAGTATCTCTAGTGTCAATACAAACAATAATGGGGAAAAGGGCATCCCTGCCTTGTTCCCTTCATAATGTTAATCTTTTCAGTCATATCTCCATTATTCATTATTTTGGCTATTTGCTTATAGTAAATTGCTTTAATTACATTTATAAATTTCTCCCCAAAATCCATAATCTGTAGTTGTCTTATCATGAATTGCCAATTCACATTATCGAATGCTTTCTGCACATCCAAAAACATCAATGCCATCTGTTTTTCAGGATGTGTTTCATAATATTCTAATGTGTTTAATATAATTCGCATATTGTCTCTAATCTGTCTTTTGGGCAGGAACCCATTTTGATCCAAATGTATAAATTGTTTAGGAACTTTTTAAGCCATTTGGCCATGATTGATGCGAATATTTTATAGTCCACATTCAGCAAGGAAATCAGTCTATAGTTTTTTATTTTCTGTATTTTCGTTTCTTCCTTTGGTATCAGGGTAATAAGTGCTTTCGACCACGAATCTGGTATCTTAGCTTCAGAGAGGAGTTCATTATAGAGTTCCAGCATTACATTGCCTAACAGTTCCTGCAATGTTCTATATAGTTCTGCTGTAGCCCATCTGGTCCTGGTGTTTTTCCATTCTTTTGTTTTTTAATTGCTTCTGTTAATTCCATCATTGTTATTTTCTCTTCTAGTAGCTTTTTAAATTTCTCTGGTACTTTAGGTATCTCTGTTTTTTCCAAGAATTGTTTTATCCTATCATCTGAAACTACTTGTTGCTTATATAAATTCTCATAATATCCCCAAGCTATTTTTTTCTTTTCTTCATTCCGGTGTTGTAAAGTCCCCTCGGCATCTTCCAGTTGTTTAATCCATCTCTTCTCTTTCTCCTTTTTAATTTTATATGTCAACCATCTCTCTGGTTTGTTTGCATGTTCAAAAAAGGTTTGTTTAGCTGCCTTTATTTTCCTTGCCACCTCTTCATTTTCTATTAAGTTCATTTTATGCTTGTTCAACTCCATTAATTTTTTTATCTTTTTGTTTTGTGTATCTTTCTGTAATTCTTTCTCAAGAGCCTTATATTCTTCCTCCAGTTTTTCCCTAATTTGTCTTTTCTGTTTATTCTTTTTCCCCACATAAGATATAGCAAGTCCTCTCATGTACGCTTTTGCCATATCCCAGACATTTTGAAGTGAGGTATCTTCTGTTTTGTTTTCCTTAAAGAAGAAAGTCATTTCTTTTTCCATGTATTGCTGGAAGTCTTTTTCATTCAATACAGTTTGATTTAATGTCCATCTTGTTCTTTTTTTTGTCCTTTCCATGTAATTGTGACTGGGTTGTGGTCCGCCCATGTGCTTGTTTCTATGTTTATATTTGTGTACTTGTAAATAAGTCTATTGATGTCCATATCATATCTATTCTTGACCAGGACAGGTGTCTGTTAGAATAGAATGTATATTGCTTCTTTTCCGGATATTTTTCTCTCCAAACATCTAGTATATTTAATTCGTCCACCATATTATGAAAAGATTTTGGAAGTGTTCTCCTTAGGGTCTTTTTTGTTGTTGTTGTATTATAATCCAGCCCGGCCTTTACAATAGCATTGAAATCTCCAATCATACATATGCTTTTGAATTCCAATTCTATTATTTTCTGGTGTAATTTTGAACAGAAATTTTCTTGGTTTTCATTTTGGGCGTAAATCGCTACCAATAAAGTTTTTTTTACAATTCATAATTACTTCCACCATTAAAATTTGCCCTTCTACATCTGAATATACCAATGTAGTTTGTATTGCTTTTTGAATATATAATACAACACCTCTTTTACTCTGATCTGCAAGTGAGGTATATAATTCTCCCAATTTTGGATATTCTAGTAGATTTTTATGTTGTTTCTTAATATGAACTTCTTGTAAACAAATTATATCCATTTTTAATTTCCCCAATTTATTTAGTGTTCTTTTTTTTTATAGTCGAATTCAGTCCATTCACATTTATCAAAATTGCTTTTATTTCTTCTTCCATGATTATTTGAAGTTTTAGTTGCTCTCGTTATTCTCATCTCTCTTTGCTCTTTTGCCTCTTTTGCTCTTGTCCCTTCTCCCAACACCCTTTCCTCCTGTTCTATGCTATACTTACTGCATTGCTTCTCTGTCTCGTCTCCTTGCTGTCTGATTATTCTTTCCCTTCTGAACCTTTCTTCTTGCTGCCCAAAGTATTGATCATAGAAAAGTTCTGTTTTCTCTATTGTGTCCAGTCTATGTCTCTGTTCTTGCCAATTTATCATTACTCCTTCTGGTATTAACCATCTAAAATTTATCCCTTTTTTAATTAAGCATTTTGTCAGAAATTGATACTCCTTTCTCAAGTCTCTCACTCTTCTTGGGATCTGTTTTAACATCACTATCTCTCTTCCTTTGTATTTTATTTTAACGTTTCTCAGCTTCTGTAGTATATCTACCAATGCCTTTTTAGTAAATCTTATATGCACCTCTCTGGGGAGAGTATTTCTCATTGCATATCTAGTGTATATTCTAAATATCTCATCTATATCATTAATTATCTTTTCCTTGCTTTCCTCCAATGCTTCTTCTAATATTCCCGCCATTACATCTGCTAGGTTCTCTCCCTTTTCTTCTTCAACATTTTGGAATTTTAAATAATAATCAACTCTATACATCTCTAAAGCAATGATCATTTTTCCTGGTTCCTGTCTGTTAATGCAAGTCGGTTATCAATCTCCTCTAGTTTCTTATCTGTTAATTCAAGTCTTTCTTACGCTTGTTGCAATCTTTGTTCATTTTTCTCCATCAGTTCTTTGACCTCTTTTAGGTCCTCTTCTAGTTTGCCAGTCCCTTCTTTGAAGTCTGTGTGTAGAGCCAGCATCATATTTTTCAATTCCATGTTGGATCTATCTTGCTGCATTATGTTGTCTTGTGATTTCTGTGCCACCAGACTCTGATATTAGGGCAGCTATTGCTGGGTGTGTTGTGATCTTCTTCATTTTCTCCAGTAGTTTGTAATCCAAATGTCGATGGGGTATTATAATGCAAATGTACTCCAAAAAAAAAAGAGTACGAAAAATTTCAGCAACAAGTAAAGGTGAGTACAAAGGGAAAAGGAAAGAAAAAGAGAAGGAGAAAGCCAAATATCCTTATATCTAAAAAGAAAGAAAGAAATTATATCCATACGGGTTACGCTCTGTGTTCATTTCAGAGTCTCTGTACCTTAGTCCAAAAGAAAAAAAAATCAAAGTAAGAAACAATCCACCATTCCGCAAACTAAAAAAAAAAAAACAGACTCTGTAAACTTCTTATCAGTGAGTCCAGCAGCTGTCATTCAAGGTCACTTACTCTCCCTTTTTTTCTTAAGCTTCAAGGGTATTCTCAGCCGAGATATTTGATTCATTGCCTTCTTTTGCCTTCCATTGTTATCCGCCGCTGCAGTTCCAGGAGAGGAGCAGTTTAAAAATCCTCTCCCCTCTCCCACTTCTCCACAGCTTCAAATTCTTCTTATTTCCTCCCCACTCACAGTTTCCAGCATTTAAGGATTCTCAATCTTCTCACCCAGGCAATCCTCCAAACTTACTTTCAAGATCTTCCAAGTGGCTGCCCTGGCTTGTGAAGGCTCACAATGGCCGTCTGACAGCTGCTGGTCCGGGAAGCTTCTGTCGGCTCTCCAGGAGGTTGTGATCTCCTGTGCTGCCAAAACTGTGCCTCCTTTCTTCACCGTCCCTACAGGACAGCTCTGATCTGTCTGAAACTCAGACAGATCCCCCAAAAGCTGAAAAGCAACAATCCTTTGGGAGCTTCCAAAGGATGTTGACCTGCCTCAGAGCTGGCCCTGAGTAGAATATACTGATGGAAGGATAAAACTATTTAAAAGAAACAGACCTAACAAAAGAGGAAATGGAGTTGCATTATATGTAAAAAACCACTAAATCTCTACAGAAATACACAAAACCAAGAGTGAAAAATTTCCTAGAATCCATATGGTCAATATAAAAAGAAAAAATAATGACATTGCTATAGGTGTATACTACATGCCACCCAATGAACCTTTTGCTAAACAACTAACAAATATACTACAGTAGTAATGGGAGACTTTAACTATCCTGATATCAACTGGGAGACAAAATCTGCAGCAAGTGGGAGGTCAAACAGATTCCTAACCAACCTAGCTGACAACTTTGTCATCCAAAAGGTAGGGAACTAGAGGAAAAGCTATACTAGACCTAATTCTTACAAATAGAAAAGAAGTGATAGAGGGAGTTGAAGTTGTTGGAACTTTGGGCAAGAGTGACCACATTTTATTGGAATTCAAAAGCAATAGAACATAATGCAGCCAGTGTCTCAAACTTTAAAAGAGCTGGTTTTAAGAAACTCAGCGAGAGCCTAAGAAAAATTCCATACATGAAAATTCTAAAGGGGAAAAAAAACTTAAGAAGCATGGAAAACTCTGAAAAAGATGATCACAAAAGCCCAATCCAGCACAATATGACTAAAAAAGAAAAACAAGAAATCCAAGAAGAAACCAGCATGGCTACACAAAGAGCTCTCTGATAAACTGAAAGACAAAAAAGACAAGTATAGAAAATGGAAAGTTGGACAGACACCTAAACTAAGGCAGAGTATCAGCAGATAGCCAGAATCTGCAAAGATGAAGTCAGGAAAGCAAAGACTTGCAACAAAAGTCAAAGAAAACTAAAAAGGAGGACTCATCCCACCGAAGCAGGTGGGAATTGAGGCCCATATTTGTTTTGCTGATGTGTGCTAGGTGAAGCCATCAGAACGCAGGTGTGGAGGGAAAAACATGCCTACCTAACTCCCTCCCCCCCACTGTTTCACAGAAACCCAATCACACACTCCTGTGCAGCTCACTTTCTTGCTTTCTGCTTGCTTTCTGCAAACAAGTTAACTGGGCAGGAGCATGGGATCAGCCTGAGCTACTACAGCTGAGCTGCGCTGAGAAACCTAATCACACACTCCTGTGCAGCTCACTTGCTTGCAGAAAGCGAGCTAGCGAGATTGATGGGAGCCAGGGTCCAAAGAATTTCTACAACATGTCTGACAAGGTGAAATACCATCGTGTCTCCTGCCTGCTTTGCATGGGATGAGCCTGGCGAGATACAGGGCTATAATTTGTCTGAAAGTTGGTGGAAGGGTTTGGCTGGGGGAGGGAGGAGGCGGGAAAGAACCAGGGCTCTGGGCAGGTCTTGGTGTTGCGCTTTGTGGGTGAGGGCATGTGTACACACACACACACACACACACACACGAGTTTCTTTTCCCTCCCTTCCACCTTGGTTCTGTGCTGGATCATACATTTTGGCTTTTCTGGATGGTCTTAGCAGCCTTTTGTTCGCTTCCTAAAAACCAGAGGGTGGGTGGGGGTAGAAGCAACAAGAGGTGCGTGTAAAGAGAGGAGTAAGAAAATGGCACATAATGTTCCAGGAAGCCCCCTAGCTCCACTGTGCCCCTCTCCCCCCCGCCCCCGTACCATCTTTTGGATGCAGAGAAAATGCCAGAATTCAAGGCAAAATTAATACCAGAAGCTAGTGAGTTTTCCTTTTCTTCCTGTGAACAATCCACTGCCTAATTATTAAAACCAAACAGAGAACTTGCAAAGGGGAGGCGGAAAAAAAAACCTGTTTGATTCCGCTATTAACAGATAGATTTAATGGTTTGTAGTGGTTAGGACGCCGGTTGTGGCGAATCACGATTGGGAAGCCTTCTGTCTTTGCTTCAGCTTCATGATTTGAGCCTGAACTGTGGCAAATTTTGGCGTGTGGCTGGAAAAATGTGAGGAAAAACTTTGTCAAAGATTTTTTTGGACTCGGTTCCTTCTTTGAAACTACTGGTGGAATCTAGTCTAGGAAAGTTTCCTTGAGCTCGCATGTGAAAAAAATTATCCAGGAGAGCTGGAGGAGAACAGACAGGGAGGCGGCGGTCCGGTGCTGGATTCCCCCCACTCCTTTGAGTGTTGGGGCTTCACATAGCAAGCAGCAAGCAGTTGGGCATGTCGCATGGCTGGCAGCTTTGCACATCACTGTTGGGGTGGTGGACAGGCAATGGGGGCTTCTCCCTCCAGGGGTGGGGAGAGAAAGACGCATTCTCCAACCGGCTCTTCCTTCCCCTTCTCTGGGCTGGGCTGCAATTTCGCCCGCTGCTTCTGCACTTCCTTCTTTCCCCTCCCTTGCAGAAAAAAAAGAAGGCAAGAGGTGGGTCAGGGGTTTTCCCCATCCTGGATGCTCCTTTTGCAAGCAGGAAATCTTGCGGGGTCTCCTCATGAGAAAAGAAACCCCAGATGCAGAGCAAGCCAGGGAAAGAGTATGTGTGTGTGTTTGTGTCTGGTGGAGCAGTGGGCTAATGCCTCCTTAAGTAACACCAGCTGCCTGCAATTAGTGCAGGTTCGCATCCCACCAAGCTCAAGGTTGACTCAGCCTTCCATCCTTCCCAGGTAGGTAAAATGAGGACCCAGATTGTTGGGGGCAATAAGCTGACTTTGTAATAATGCCGCTTGGGGGGGGGGGGCGAAAGCCCTAACAAGCAGGCATATACATAGAATGAAGGCTACTGCTAAGCTTGTAAGCCGCCCTGAGTCTTCGGAGAAGGGCGGGATATAAATGGAATTAAAATAAAATAAATAAAATAAATAAAATCCCTGGCTGCAATTCCCATACAAAATTTCCTGCTTGCAAAAGGGCAATCACTTCTGCATCTCTTGCAAAGACAGCATCAGGGATGGGGAACCCCCCTGCCCCATTGCCTGTCTTCTCCTTTTTTTCTGCAAAGGGGGGAGGAGGAAGGAGGAGGTGCAGAAGCAGTGGACGAGATTGCAGCCCAGCCCAGAGAAGGGGAAGGAAGAGCTGGTTTGAGAATGCATCCTTCTCCCCCCACCCCCAGAGAAGTCCCCCTTGCCTGCCCGCCACCCCGGCAGGGTGCACAAAGCTGCCAGCCATGCCCAGCCACAGTGGGTCAAGTGGCAACCCCAGGCAAAGGAGGGGTGTGCACACAGCCACCTTCAAGCATGCGCTCTCTTCTGCCTTTGAGTGCAGACAGGCAAGGCCATGATGTCACCTTTTCACTTCACCCCCGGCCGCTCCATGTGGTGAGAATCCCCCCGTCAATGCTGCTAACATTAAATATTCTTGCTTGACAAGAGAAGAAAAAGCAGCTATTTCATATGTTAAACTTGTGTATTGCTTAAAGAGCTAGGATTATGGCTGGGAGGAGGGAGGAGGAAGATTGTACTTCAAGGCAGTCTGAAATAAAAGAAGATAAGAACTTGGCTGGTTGTCTAATGGAAGAGAAACTGATTCTTCAAATTAATTGGAGAATGTGATTCATGACAAAAATAGAAAGGTGGAGAATTGTGTTTAATATATTGTGCAAAGGGGAGGAGATTCAGATTCCACCTTCCTCGAGCAAGCATTTCCCGGTGTATTGGGCTAATAAAGGACTTTTAAGGTAAACAATGCCTCAGAGTCACTTGAAAAGCTCATACATCGGAAACTTGACATCAAGCTGGATTCCTCCTACTTTACAAACTAACTAGGGAGTCCCAACCTCCCGTCGCTGTCTCCAAGTTTGGGAGACAGTCTGGCAAGAGTTGGGGAAGATCCCATCATGGAGGAAGAAAAATTGCTCCCACAGCAGCAGCCACCCCAGCGGGGGAAGGGCCAGCAAAGAAGCCGGCAGGGAAAGAGTTTCAGC
Organism: Daboia siamensis; assembly: GCA_024449315.1. NCBI lineage: Eukaryota > Metazoa > Chordata > Lepidosauria > Squamata > Viperidae > Daboia > Daboia siamensis. Next base: position 1,273,208 of record JAKJMR010018103.1, on the reverse strand, counting down.
AATCCTCCCAGCTGGGAGCTAGACCCAAACAACCAGAAGAATTGGTCTGATTGTCAGAGTGGATTAAGCCCAGCGGAGACTCCAGGTGCCTCGAAGCAGCCTTGCCATCCCCAAGGGCTTCAAAGGCAGAGGAGGTGGGGTGACAACAAAGAGATTCCTGCATATCGTATTTCCCAGACCAGTGGGGAGTGGCCAGGCCAGCTGAGATTGAATACTCGGGTGAGTGGAAATATCCATCTGCAGTCTAAAGCCAATCAATTGACAATTTAGCACAGACATGTCAAACACAAGGCCTGGGGGCCAGATCCGGCCCATGACGTGGTTTCATGTGGCCCGCGAAGCCATCCTGGAAACAGTGAGGGAACAGTCCCTGCTGCCTTGGCCCTGAGACCCTCCTTCTGCCAGAGACCCCCCCAGATCTGTCCCACTCCTGCCCAGGCCCCCATAGGCACCCTTGATGCCAATGATGTAGAGCTGGCCATACCCACCCAGTAGGCCATATGCACTCCAGCTGTGCCCACCCAGTAGGCCCTGCCCACTCTGGCCATACCCACCCGGCCCCCTGAGGGCAACCACAATGCTGATGTGGCCCTCGGGGAAATTGAGTTGGACACCCCTGATTTAGCAGAAAGGTTTGAAGAACTAGAAGTGAGAAGCGCAGAACAGCTCCTGCCAAAAGAGGCCCCCAGCCTGTTTTTCACAGAGCTAACGGCCCTCCAACCCCTGCGGTTCCCTGCTAGGACCTCCAGTCCCACAGAGGAAGAGGAACTAGGGCCCCCTCAGCAGTGGGGAGTATGGTAACCCCCGCAGAAGGAGGGGCAGCAACCTCTGGGCCTAAATCAGCTAATAGAAGCCTTGCAACAGATCGGGGTGATACAGAAGCCTGGAGAGCAACAGCCAATTGGGGAATGACAATCCCATGGAGGCTGGTCACCATCCCCGAGTGCCAAGCAAAGGGCCCACAAGTGAGGGAGGCGCCACAACATTTGAGACTAACATGTCTCTTAGTAGATCAGCAGCAGAGGGTGCCACTATTCCCTGCAGCCAAAATCTAGAGTAGATGACAGCAACCCCCATCTATCCAACAACTATTGAGGGGCCTACAACAGCAGGTGGTGCCACAACTTCCCGCTGACCAACAGCACCCTCTCCTCAGACAACCCCAGCAGGGGAGGCAGCAGCAGGGCTCAAACATGCAATCCCTGGGCCTACAGCAGCACCAATAGGGTAGACAGCATCTGGGGGTCCAACAGCAGCATTGGGGGCCCTGGCAGCCATTGAATCAACAACCAGGAGTGGGGCAGCAGCAACTGGGGGCACAACAATAGCAGTGGGGGTCCCAGCAACCATTGAACCAACAACCAGGGTGGGCCCAGCAGCAATGGGGGCCCTAGCAACCAATGATGAGCCCATCCTTCAGAGCAGCCTTTGATGGGGACCCAGAGAAACTGATTTTCTTCCTCAACCAAGTAGTCTCTCACTTGAATCGCTGGGCCCATCTCTACCCGGACCCAGGTGCTATGGTTGATGTGATTGTGTCCAGCCTACAGGGAGAAGCATCCAAATGGTTGAACAATTTATATAATGAGCAGGCCCCTGAATTGGAGGACCTGGGGCTGAGGGAAAGATTTGAGGACCCATCCATTGTCCTCAAAGCGGAAGAACAAATCCATGAGATAAAGCAAGCTGGCTGGCCTGCCCTGGAATACGTGCAGGAGTTTCGAAAGATGGCTGGTCGGATAGAGAGATGGCCTGAGCAATCTATAATTCATCTTTTTAGAGAAGGGTTAGACGACCACCTTTCTCAGGCATGTATCTAGTGAGGTGTGCCTGACCAGCTGCATGAATGGTACCAGGCAGCGATGAAATTAGATGTCCAGCTCGCCTGCTATAAGAAGCCTCTCCCACCTGAAGCTGCACCAAAGCCAGGACCCAAGGTGTTGTGTATGCTGGGGATTGTCAATCACAACAAGCCATTAAGACCAACAGGTGGTGCCAGTCAAGTGCTCGGATTGGCTGGCCAGCGTTCAGCAGGAATTCCAGATGTGGGGATTGGTTTTGGGAATCTACCTGGCTAGATATTTAAGGGGGCTCTGGGGAGCTCCATTGTTCTTTGTTCCTGCTAACATACAATAAAGACTGTTGCTGTGAATCCTGTCTGTTGCTTCCACGTGGACCTGAAATATACAACACAAATGGCTACCACCCCCCAAAAAAACCCTCAACGACTGCTACTGTTGAAAGACCTAGACCACCTACAGGTCCGCCAATGAAGTGCTTTTGATGCGGACAGCAGGGACATCGAGCAGTGAAGTGCCCAGTTCCTTACCCACAACAGCAGAGTAGACCGGAACGAACAATGAGGAGGAGACCCGCACAGCAGCCACCGAGAGAAAAGTCCAACTGGACTACACAGGAGCCCATTACCCAGGTTACGTCCCCACACAGGGGGATTCTGGCCTACCGACCAGACCCACCCCTACTTTACCCGGCTTTGACAGTGACGATGAAGGGGAGAATGATCCAATGGTGAGTCAACACATCCCACCTTTTTTATGGCCTGCTAAACTCATGATCCCTAACTCAGGGGCACAAGTAGACCTGAAAGTGCTAGTCAATACTGGCTGCTCCCGATGCATCATTAGCCTGTCATGTGCCTTGAGACTGGGCATACGGGCTAAGCCGCTCTCCAAACCTGTAAAGTTTGAGCAAGCTGATGGCTCCCTAATGGGAGGGACTTTAGTCATGCAATTAACGGAGCCCTTATGCTTAGAAATAGGCAAGCACTGGGAGTTTATTCATTTCCCGGTAGCTCCAAAGATGTCTGACACTGTGATCCTAGGACAGGGCTAGGCAACCTCGGCTCAGCGTAGCTGACTCAGGAATTCTGGGAGTTGAAGTCTATGAGTCATAAAAGAGCCGAGGTTGCCACCCCTGTCCTAGGACTAACCTGGCTAGACAAATGGAAGCCATTTATCTGGTAGGAAAAAAGAATGAGAACTATGAGACTACCCATAGGGCCCAGTCCCCCCATTGATTCAACAAATGTTACAGGAGAATTTAGTCCATCCAATGAGTGAGCGCACATGGCTGCCTTATGGCCACCCAGTGAGCCGCTCATCCTCAGCGAGTACCAGGACCTAGCGGAGGCGTTTAGTGAGAAACAATGTGATACCTTGCCTCCTCACTGTTCCAATGATTGTTCCATTGAACTGTTACCAGGGGCCAAACTTCCCTGACCAAGAATGTATGCTATGTTCCCCCTTGAAATGGAGGAGATGCAGCAATATGTGGATACAAACTTAGCGAGGGGATTCATCGAGTGGGCCAAGTCAACCATGGGTGCCCCTGTGTTATTCAAAGAGAAAAAAGATGGGTCTCTTCATCTCTGTATAGACTATAAGACCCTAAACACTGTAAGTGTAGAAAATAAATATCTTCTCCCCCTCCTGCAAGACTTACTAACCCACCTGACGAAAGGGAGCGTCTTCACTAAACTAGATCTGAGAGAAGCATATTACCGGGTGAGAATAAAGGAGGGGAATGAGTGGAAGACAGCCTTCAACTGCCCCAAGGTCATGCCATTTGGACTGCAGGGGGCCCCCAGCCATATTTATGCAGTTGATTAATGAGGTCCTACATAATCACCTATACAAAGGGGTCCTGGTGTATCTTGATGACATCCTGATATACAGTACGACTATGACTGACCACATAAAACTGGTCAGAGAAGTTTTAAAGAAACTATTGAATGCCAAACTTTATGTCAAATTGTCAAAATTTGAATTTCACCAAACCCGATTAGATTATCTTGTCTATAGAATTTCCAATGAGTATATTGAAATGGATGCAGCCAAAGTAAAAGCTATAATTGAATGGCAGCCCCCAAAGACCCGCAAATAGCTCCAGTGCTTCCTAGGGTTTGCCAACTTCTACCGTCAATTTATTCCCTCTTTTGCTGAGATTCCTCTACCTCTTACAGAACTACTCAAAATGGGTAAAGGAGGGGGTAAACCGTGACCTGGCCAACCACTAGCATGGAGTATAAATTGTCAGACAGCTTTCAAGAATTTAAAAAGGCTATTTGCTGCTGAGCCTGTTCTAAAACACCCTTACCCAGGGGAGCCCTTCATAATTCAAGCTGACTCCAGCAATGTGGCAGTCAGAGCTGTGTTACTGCTAAAGAATAAAAGTGGGGTCCTGCAACCTTGTGCTTACACCTCTAAGAAATTCACTGAAAGCAAGAGGAGATAATAATAATAATAGTAATAATAATAATAATAATAATAATAATAATAATAATAATAATAATAATTTAATTTCTATACCGCCCTTTCCCCAAAGGACTCAGGGCGGTGTACAGGGCAAATAAAGTAAAAATACAACGTACAAAAGTTAAAAAAGAATTAAATAATACAGCCCAATTCCAATAAAATTAATACAGTTAATATTAAAAAACCCCAAACCCATCAGACCAGGCTGGCTTGTTCAAATAAGTATGTTTTTAGGTCACGTCGGAAGGAGCGAAGGTCGGGAGCCATCCGGAGCTCCACCGGTAAACGGTTCCAAAGGTCTGGCGCGCCCACAGAGAACGCCCTCCCCCTGGGGGCCGCCTGTTGACACTAAGAAGGCCCTCTCTGTGGGAGCACACTGGACAAAGAGAAGTCGATGCCGGCAGCAGGTGCTCCCGTAGGTAATCCGGACCCATGCCATTTAGGGCTTTATAGGTCATTACCAGCACCTTGAATCTTACCCGGAGGGCAACTGGAAGCCAATGCAGCTCACGGAGTAGAGGTGTTACTTGGGAGTATTGGGAAACCCCCACCACCATTCGCGCAGCTGCATTCTGCACCAGCTGAAGCCTCCAAGTAGTCCTCAAGGGCAGCCCCATGTAGAGAGCATTGCAGTAGTCCAAACGGGAGGTCACGAGCACATGAGTGACTGTGCGCAAGGCATCCTGGTTCAGATAGGGCCGCAACTGGCGCACCAGGCGAACCTGGGCGAAGTCCCCCCTAGTCACAGCTCCTATATGATCTTCCAAAGAGAGCTGTGAGTCTAGGAGGACACCCAAGTTGCGAGCCCTATCTACGGGGGGTAATATCTCACCCCCCCATGGTTAGAGATGGAATAATCTGAATTTCCCGAGATGCCGGCACCCACAGCCACTCAGTCTTGTCAGGGTTGAGTTGAAGCCTGTTCCTCCCCATCCAGACCCGAACCGCCTCCAGGCAACGGGACATCACATCGAGGGCATCACTGGGGTGGTTTGGGGTAGAGATGAAAAGCTGGGTATTATCAGCATATTGATGATACCCAACCCCAAAACCACGAATGATCTCACCCAGCGGCTTCATATAGATGTTGAACAAGAGAGGCGAGAGGACCAACCCCTGAGGAACTCCACAAACGATAAGCCTCGAGGTCGACCTCTGTCCCCCTGCCAACACCAACTGTGAACGTCCCAGAAGGTAAGAGGAGAACCACTGAAGAACAGTGCCTCCCACTCCCAACCCCCTGAGACGCCGCAGCAAGATACCATGGTCGATGGTATCAAAAGCCGCTGAGAGGTCTAATAGGACTAGGACAGAGGAGTAGCCCCTGTCCCGAGGCCGCCAGAGATCATTCACCAGAGCGACCAATGCCGTCTCCGTGCTGTGCCCGGGCCTGAAACCCGATTGGTACGTGTCCAGATAATCCGCTTTCTCCAGGAACAACAGGAGCTGATACGCCACCACGCTCTTAACAACCTTCGCAAGAAAGCGAAGGTTGGAGACCGGACGAAAGTTGTTTAATACAGCTGGATCCAAGGCAGGCTTCTTGAGGAGAGGTCTCACCACCGCCTCCTTCAAGGTGGCAGGAAAACTACCCTCACTCAAGGAAGCAGTTATCACCGCATAAACCAGCCAGGAGGGGCACAGGTCCAATAAACATGTGGTGGAGCTCAGCTTCCCCATGATCCTGTCCACATCGGCGAGGGTCACAGGCTCGAACTCCTCCCAGATAATATCAACAAGACCACCCATGTCCTCACCGTCAGACTCTGCCCAGTTGAAGTCCAAACCGGACCGGATCCGAGCGATTTTGTCTGACAGATGTTGGCTAAACTCCTTGGCACGACCCTGCAAGGGCTCCTCCCTCACCTCTTGATTAAGTAGGGAGCGAGTCACCCTAAACAGGGTGGCCGGGTGATTATCTGCGGACGCGATGAGGGTAGCAAAGTAGTTAGACCTTGCCATCCTCATCGCTGCGAGATAAGACCTCATAGAGGACCTTAGTCGCAATCGGTCGGATTCAGAGCGGCTGGACCTCCAACAGCTCTCTAGGCCCCGTCTCCGACGCTTCATCTCCCGGAGCTCCACAGAGAACCACAGAGCCCACTGGGATCTGCACCGGGTCAGGGGCCGCATGGGTACAACTTGGTCGAGTGCCTCCGTGGCTGCCTTTTCCCAGGCTTCCACTAAGGCATCAGCCGAGCTGTGAGCAAAGGCGGCAGGTGGGGACCCAAGCGCCGCCTGGAAACGCTCAGGGTCCATTAAGTGCCTAGGCCGGAACCATCTTGTTGGTTCAACGACCCCACGACGGGGAGTGGCCGCAGGAGATGATGGTCGGTCCATGACAGGGGCATAACAATTGGGGAACTCCCACCCAGATCATCAAGCCACCGTCCAGATAGGAAAACCAAATCGAGTGTGTGACACCCCCCCATGAGTTGGGCCCTGAATTACTTGCATCAGGTCCATGGCCGTCATGGAAGCCATGAACTCCCGAGCTAACTCAGATGATCCTCCCAGGGATGGTAGATTGAAGTCACCCAAAATTTGGGGAACTCAAAATTTGGGGAACTCAATCATCAAACCCGAGAGGATTTCGAGAAGCTCAGGCAGGGCTGCTGCTACGCAACTAGGCAAAAGGTACACCAGCAGCAAGCCCAACTGAGCCCTAGGAGGGGGAGGAGAGGAGAGACTCAGGAGGAGAGACTCACACCCGGCTATATGGACAACAGTGGCCTCCCGTGGACATAAGGTCTCCCTCACAACTACCACCACACCCCCGTCCCTACCCTGAGCCTGAGGCTGGTGAAGCACCCGGAAACCTGGTGGGCAAATATCGACCAGAGGGACACCTCCCTGTGGGCCCAACCAGGTCTCCGTAATGCAAGCCAGGTCCGCACACTCCTCCTCAACCAAATCACGGATGAGAGGAGCCTTATTGACTACATACCTGGCATTAAAATACACAAGCCTGAGCTCAGGTGGCTGCTCATCCTCGTTCCCGGAATCATGGGATGAAACCAGAGGGTTGAAGCACATCACCACTTGAAGATAGTGGGGACGCGCTCCCGGGTGTTGATATGGCCCTCTGTTCGGATGCCTGCTGCCATTCCCTAACGTCGTGGGAATAGATAATCCCATACCCCACTCCGGGGCCCCGGAGGCAACCAGCCCAAGCCCCATCCCGCCGTGATCTGTCCCAGGCCTGGCCTGAATAACGGTTGGTGGATACCCCCCACTTTCCAACCAAACCTGCGATCCCACCCCCCTCCCTAACCCTCTAAAAATTTTTGATAAAAAACAAACCAGGGGCCTCTTATTAGATAGACAGTCTGGGAGAAGGAGGCCTGGGTTATTACCTGGGGGCTATTAAACTGGTGGCACTATTTAGAAGGGAGCAAGGTGCCTTTTGAAGTATGGACAGATCACAAAAATTTAGAGGCACTAAAAACTCCATGCAAATTGTCCCCAAAACAAGTACAATGGGCACAGTACTTCAACCATTTAACTTTACTCTAAAGTACAGAGACTTCCTGTTTGGCAGCCATTGGAACAACTGGGAAAAGCTGGTGCTCGGCTTTCCAGCTTGGTTTTTCTTCATCTAGCTACCCTTAAAGGATCGGAAAGTTGCCCTGGATGGCAATGAAGGAGGGATACTTCAGGAGCTCAGATCAGGGGGCGAACCATAGGAACCATAGGACCCTCTCGAAAAACGAAGGGAAAGGTTGTTAAGATCTATCAGCCATAGTCGTCTGCAACAAGAAGAAAAAGGACTATAAATCAGCGGAATTTCAACTGCATGCTGAAGCTGGATGAGCAAGATTTTCTCTTTCCTTCTTGAGGATTATAAATGTTGAGCTCTTGATGGGAAAGACCTGGAAAGTAAACACCCCCAGAAGATTTAAAAGTGGTGAGTAATTATAAAGGGGGGGGGGAGACTCTTTGTTAAAAATATCGGACATTGATAAATAAGCCAAGGAAAACATCTAGTGGTGAAAGAAGAACAAAATTTCTGATATACTGTTGTTGACTGAAGTTAACCTTGACAAAAGACACCTGCAAATGATAAGACTGCCTTGTTGTGAGATTGAGATTCAAAGCTACTTCTATTGAATTTGGCTAAATTTAAACAATGTTGTTTTGGCTTTAGATTGTAAGCTGTAAAATGATTTCATCGACTATTACTAGACTCATGAAGAAAACATCTTCTGCACCCTCAGTAGGACAATCCAGTCCTACAACACAGGGATCTATTGAAGCAATGTTGCAATGTGAAAAGATAAGCACAGCTCAAAGTGAAACACAGATTTCATTAAAATTTCTTCAAGATCTTATGTTAAAGAATCAAGAGACTTTGGAGAGGAATCATCTAGAAATGCAAGAAAATCACAGAAGTACACAAAGTAAACTGGAGAAATTAAATGAAGAAATTTTGGATATAAAGGGAAAAATTGAAACTCAGAATCAAATGTTAATAAAAAATCAACAGAAGATACACAAAATTGAAGAAAAAACAGATGAGAATGATAAAAAGATAGAAATGTTACTACAAGAAAATGAAAAATTAGAGAATGCAATTAAGATTTTAGAGATGGAAAAAGCGGAACATTATTTAAGATTTCAAAACATTCCTGAGGATAGAGAAGAAAACATAGCGGAGCTGATTATTGACATTCTGGAGGAGACTTTGAAGGCAGATTGAGGAGAAATTCAGCTTGAGTTAGTTGACATGTTTCACTTCAATTCAAGCTATGCAAGAAGAAATAAGCTGCCAAGAGAAGTACATGTATGGTTTACAAAGAAGAAAACAAGAGATGAAGTACTACGGAAAGTTAGAGATGAACCAATACAATATAAAAATAAAGAAATTGTGGTCTTAAAGCAGATACCCAGAGAGTTAGAGATACACGAAGTACCATTTTTTGACCACAAAACTGATTGCCAATGGCATAAATTTTAGATGGTTGATGCCGGAAGGTATCTTAATAAACTGGAAAAATACAAGATATAGACTGGACTCAATTTGGAAAGCAGAAGATTTTGAAGTGAGGAATAGGTCAGTTTTAGATGAAGGAGTGAAACTAAGTCAAGGGAAGAAACAAACAGAAGAGAGGACTCAAGGAGCAACTGCATAAACAGAAGAACAGAAAGAGGAAGATGATCAAAAGGACGAGGATGAAGGACTTGCCAGAGAATAAAGACTACTAGATCCACTAGACCGAAATATAAATAAATGGAAATGGATAAAGAAAATGGAATCTTCTCAGTAAACATAAATGGACTGAATTCTCCAATTAAAAGAAATAACATTTTTAGGAAATTACAGAAATTGAATTTGGATATAATTTGTTTGCAAGATACACACATAAAAGTACAGCATCATAAATTATTGGAATATCCAAAAATTGGAAAACTTTATTATGCATCAACACAACAGAAAAAAAGAGGAGTCGCTTTATATATTAAAGAGACAATAGATTCTAAAATGGTATATTCAGATGAATAAGGAAGAATTTTAATGGTAGAAATTTATCTGCATCAAAAGCAAATATTATTAGTGGCAATATATGCACCAAATAATAATCAAGAAAAATTTTACAAAGACTTACATAGAAAAATAATAGAAATGGAGTATCAAAATGTTTGCCTACTAGGAGATTTCAATGCAATAATAGATGGAAAAATTGACTATAAAAGTAACAAAAAAGGGAAAAATGGAAGAGGAAGATTACCTAAGACATTTTTTGATATGGCGAAGGAAATTGGAATTCAAGATGTTTGGAAGGAAGTGAATCCACAAAAATTGCAATATACTTTTTATTCAAATAGCCAGAAATCCTGTCAAGGATTGATATGATTTGGATGACTGCCGATACAAGAATGAATGTTCAGGACATTGAAATAGAAACAGGCATATAGGCAGATCATAATCCCTTGAAAATGACCTGGAAAGGAATATAAAAAGGGCCAAGATGGACTTTAAATCGTTCCATATTAAAGGAAAAAGAATTTATAAAGTTAACAAAAAAAGAAATGGAACTCTTCTTCAAAGAAAATAAAAAAGAAGATACTACAGCACAAAATCTATGGGACACAGCTAAAGTGTATTTTAGAGGTATAGCTATAACGTATATGGCAAGGAAAAATAAACAGAGAAAACAGCAATATGTATTATTAAAAGAATTTCGAAAGTTAGAATTAGAACTGCAAAGAAATCCACAAAAAAAGACGTTAAAAAGAGAAATGGACATAATAAAGCATAAATTAAATTTGTTAGACTCAGAAAAAGTGGCAGAACAGATAAAAAGAGTGAAGTAATTTTTTTTTGAAAATGCCAATAAGCCGGGAAGATGGCTAGCTTATAAACTTAAAAAACAGAAAGAAAAAGGTAAAATATTTGGGTATATATTTATCAGCTAAGTGCTCAACAATAAAAGAAGATAATTACACAAGGTTATTGAAACAAATAAAGCTAGACCTGGAAAAGTGGAAGAATTTAAAACTGTCATTATTAGGAAGAATTGCTACAGTTAAAATGAATATATTGCCTAAGATTTTATTTTTATTTCAAACAATTCGGATAAAACTTGGGAAATTTTTTTTTAAAGAGTTCAATTCATTAATCTTGAAGTTTGTATGGCAAGGAAAGAAAGCTAGAATAAAGATGAAAACCTTGCAAGATACTAAGGAAAATGGAGGCTTTGGCCTACCTAGTGGGCTTTGTATTATCAAGCATCTGTATTAATGTGGGTGAAAGAATGGATAATGCTTAGGGATAAAAGGTTGTTATATTTGGAGGGACATGACTTACAATTGGGGTGGCACGCTTTTTTGTGGTATGGAAAAAACAAAATCCATAATTATTTTCAAAATCACTGTATTAGAAATGCTTTGATAACAGTATGGGAAAAAATTAAATAAAAATATATGTAAAAATTCCAGGGTGGTTATCAACAATTGAAACTTTTTCACATACAAATTTGTTAGATTTTGAAAAAACTTGGACATATAGAGATATTTTAAATATTGATGGGACATTAAAATCGAAACGAGCTGGAAAATCAGGGCATCAACATGTCATGGTGGGTACACTTACAAATACAAAATAGATATGAAAAAGATATGAAACTGTATGGATTTTATAAAGAACAAACTGTATTTGATAAGATATTATTAACTTCTGATGAGAAATTAATTAAGAAAATGTATAATTTTTTGTTAATTTTAGAGATGGAAAGTGAACAAACCAAAGAGACAATGATAAGGTGGGCGAAAAACTGGTTGTAATGTAGAATTAGAAAAATGGCAAAAATTATGGGAGAGAAATTATAAATTGACAATGTCAACTGCGTATAAAGAAAATCTGTATAAAATGTTTTATAGATGGCACTTGCCTCCAGCAAGATTAGCAAAAATGTTTAAAAATGTATCAGGTAAATGTTGGAAATGTAAACATAATTTAGGTATGTATTATCATATCTGGTGGACATGTGTATATGGACATGTGACAAAGTAAAGGCCTATTGGGAAAAAATACATGCTTGGCTAGAAAAAATATTAGGAGAACATGTAGTATTTAATCCTGAATTTTTTTAATTAGGTATAGTACTAGAAAAGATTAATAAGCAAAACTTATATTTGGTTCTACATATTATGACATAGCAAGAATAAGCTATGCACAGTGTTGGAAGAATGAACAAATACCTTCAGAAGAATAAGTAATAAAAAAGATACTGGAATGCACAGAGATGGAAAGATTATGAGGCTGAAAGACAAAGAAGAAACAGAATACTACTAAAGCTGGAATCTATTCTACAAATGGCTAGAGGAGAGAACCAAAGAGTAGGACTTGATTATGTATTAGCGTTTTATGAACCCAGATCACATGCCGTTTGAAAAACTAACATATGTATGTAGAGGGAAAAAAACAATAAAAAGCTTATTAAAAAAAAACTTTACTCTAAAGTACATACCAGGGAGAAAAAACTTCCTAGCTGATGTGCTCTCCCAATTGCCACAGTTCAAAAGCGAACTTGAAGAAGTTAACAAGGCAATTATCCCAGGTCCACAAACTGCAGCCCATCTCACACCTCACAGGACCCCTAATCCTGATGACCTTGAGGTAAAGAAAATAAAGCGAAAACTCCTCACTGATCAATGGTTTAAAGACAATCAGACATCCCTAACATGCAGGGATGATCTGGCTTACAAGGGGGGGAAATTGTACTTGCCTGAAGCTCTTCATCTTAATGCCCTCAAACACAGCCATGATGTCAAACAGTCTGGACACTAAATTGATGTTGAATCTAATCACAGCAGCGAGACTTTTAGTAGTGCAATATTGGAAGAAGGAGGAACTGCTGACTATAGAAGAGTAGACTTTGAAATTTTCTAACTTGGCAGAAATGGCAAAGATTACAGCATATTTGAAAGAACAATCGCAACAGAGATATATTTTGGAATGGAGAAGATGGATTGAATATATTCAGAACAAATATGGGACTAAAAAGTTTCATTTAGCATTTGAATAAGTAGTGGTTTTATATGTTGTATAATTAGTTATTTGTTATTTGTTAGCAATATGATGACTATGGAGAGTTAAAGTGCGACAGAATTTAATGTTTTACTTTTGGATTGTTAGCATATTTTAGCTTATGTTTGTAATACTATACCCTGTATTCAGCTCTGGGAAGTCGGGGAGGGGGGAGGGGTGGGTAGGGGTGGGTTGGGTTGGGGAGAGGGGAGGGGAGGGAGAGGAGGGGGTTTTTTATCTTAAAAATGTATTGTAAAACTTTTCAATTAAAAAAAAACACAATCTGGACATTTCAGATATCTAAAAACTCTATATCTCACTCGCTGGCAATTTTGGTGGCCGGGACTAAAACGAGACATAGAAAACTATGTCAAGAGCTGTACTGTATGTGCTACCATGAAAAGAATCCCAGGAAAGACCCCTGGGTTACTGCAACCGGTGGCCGAACCTTCTCAACCATGGGAAGAAATAGCTATGGACTTTATAGTAGACCTATCTGACAGTAGAGGAAATACTCAGTTGGACTGTGATAGACCTATTTTCAAAACAGGCTCATTTTATCGCCTGCAAAGGAATTCCATCTGCTCAACGCCTGACTAAATTGTTCCTAAAACTTATCTACCAATTACATGGCACCCCTAAGTGAATAATTTCAGACAGAGGGGTGCAGTTCACAGAGAAATTTTGGAGAAACTTTCTTAAATTAATTGGATCATCTCAAGGCCTATCAACTGCTTTTCGCCCTGCTACTAATGGAGCCACAGGATCTGCCAACAAAATGGTGGAACAATATCTTAGATGCTACATCTCTTACCAACAAACAAACTGGACTGACCTCCTCCCTTTCTCAGAGGTGGCTTACAATAATTCAATACATAGCAGCACCGGCTACACTCCTTTCCATGTAACCACAGGGAAAGAATTCAACCTCATACCAGAATACTCTCAGTTGCCCTCCACTTCCCAGACACTTGAAAATTGGGTGAGGGGTTGGGAAGAAGTTTGGAAAAATACAAAGATGGCTTTCAAAAAGACTTTTGAGACCTATAAAAAGCAAGCTGACAAAAAGAGAGCTCCCCAAAGAACATTCTGATTTGGGGAAAAGGTCTATTTGTCAACCAAATAATTACGCCTTAAACTACCCAATAAGAAATTGGGACCAAAATTCTTGGGGCCTTTCCCCATTATGAGAATCATTAACCTGGTCACAGTAGAATTGAAACTCCCCAGACTTTTGGGAAAAATTCACCTGGCACCCAGACTCCTAGTAGTAGCGGGTCAGACCCATTAAAGCGAAACATATTTTTCACTCTAGAATTTTTAAGGGAAGATTGCAATACCTAGTACAATGGAAGGGATATCCATTGTCTGAAGCCATTTGGGTGAAATCTAGCAATGTGAAAGCTGACAGACTTAACAAAAAGTTTTATGAGAAAGACAAACAAAAACCAAAAGCCAGCTCCTAACTTGTGTTTCGTTTACATTACAGGATATATCCTTTTTGTAAGGGGGCCCAGATGTCAACTCTTCTAACACTGAATGTTCTTGCTTGACAAGAGATGAAGAAGAAGCTATTTCATATGTTAAACTTGTTTATTGCTTAAAGAGCTAGGATTATGGCTGGGAGGAGGCCATCTGAAATAAAAGAAGATAAGAACTTGGTGGGTTGTCTAATGAAAGAGAAACTGAAAGAGAAACTGATTCTGCAAATTAATTGGAGTGTCAGAATTCATTTATATTCCATTCCTAAACCCCTATCTGTGCACCCCTAAATCTCACCCCTCACTGGATTCTGCCATTCCCAAGGAGGGGAAGATAAGATGTTAATTGGCCATCCCTATCCATTAGATGCAAGGTTGTTTATTCAGCCTGCCTGGGGGCCATCATCAAACACCAGGGAAAGAACCTTTGAACTGAGAAGAACAAAGAAAGGGGGTGGAGAGATTCTGGTTTGTATCTCCAGTTGGAATCTGAAGGGAAAGAAGTAAATGTCATAAAAGCATGGAAAATCCCTTTTCCCATGGAACGTTTTGACACCTTAATTGAACAGGGACTGACCAAATGGACTGAGGGGAGGGGTTTTTACTTGGGGACACTTTAAAAGTATCAATCTGCAACACAGTTTCCAGATCCTGTCTAGAGTATCCACTGACAATCATGTTTTAGTAAAAGTTCCTGCTTGGACAATCCTGTTTCCAAGAGTTCTTCTTCCCTAAGACATGGATTGGGGTGGGTCCTGACATGCAGAATGTTATTCATGACAAAAATAGAAAGGTGGAGAATTGTGTTTCATATACAGTGCAAAAGGAAGGAGATACAGATTCCAGCTTCCTGGAGCAAGCATTTGCCGGTGTATTGGTCTAATAAACGACTTTTAAGGTAAACAATGCCTCAGAGTCACTTGAAAAGCTCATATGTTGGAAACCTGACATCCCCATTGCCTGCCAAAATCAGGTTGGGTCTGGGCATCGTAGCACAGAACAATGTGAGGGATGGAGGGAGGGAAGGAAGGAATGGACAAAGAGGGAAGGGAGGGAGGGAGGGAGGAAAAGAAGGAAGGAAGGAAGGGAAAAAGAGGGAAGGGAGGGAGGGAAGGAAGGAAAGAAGGGACAAGGAGGGAAGGGGGGGAGGGACAATGAGAGGGAGGGAGGGACAATGGAAAGGAGGGAGGGACTAAGAGGGAGGGAAGGAAGGAAGGAAAGAAGAAAGGAAGGGACAATGGGAGAGAGGGAGGGAAGGAAGGCATCCACCCCAGTACCACCTCCCTCCACCAGAGACCCATGGATTTTTTTCCCACACACACAAAGGAACCCTGCAACCTGAGTGATGAGCTGGCCATGCCTCCCTAGTCATTGACTTTGCCTGTCAAAAAGTTGCAAAAGGTGATCACATGACCCTGGGACACTGAATGTCGTAAGTATGAATCAGTTGCCAAGGATCCTAATGTAAATCACATGACCCTGGGGATGCTGAAACAGTGATAAGTGTGAAAAAGGGTCATAAGTCACTTTTTTCAGTGCCATTGTAACTTCGAACAGTAAAGTAAGCAAATTGTTGTAAGTTGAGGACTACCTGTACTTTATCATTTTTTTCCTTTTTTGTGGGGGTCAGGTTTTTGACACCTTGCTGGGTGACTGGTGGCACTCGGATATTGCCTTATCCTAAAAGTGGTACAATGGGTGAAAAGTTTGAAAAGCCCTGGCCTAGACAATTGCAGCTGGGTGAGCTTCATGGTCAATTCTAGATAAAGTTTTGGTGGGCTGTAAAGTGAGAAGGATTTTAGATTAATTGGTGAATGTGATTTATGATGGCCTTTATGGGGTGGGAATTGCAACTTATTACTTTGTATCAAAGGGAGGGAACTTTAGTCTTGGGTACAACTATGTAAGTGCTGACTTTGTTTCCTGAATAAAATGTTCTTTAAGGAAGAAATCCTTGCCTTGAAGTTCTTTTAATTGGTTTCATCTATTGGAACCATGAAATTAACCGAGGACTCGCTCTTTCTTTAAATGTATGGGGTCCTGAGCTCCAGTCACCTACCCAAAGCAGAAGGGAGGCTGACAAAGACTCAGGGAAGATCCCAAAATGGAGAGAAGGAGGAACCTATCACCAGCACCACAACCACGGCTACTACATCAGCAGATGAAGAGCAGGCCATCGCATCGATAAAAAGTGTGGTATCTGAGACTCCAGCGGTAGAGGCGAAACCAAAGACCTGAGAGCACATCTGGTTGTCAGAATTGACCCTGCCTAGTGGAGACTCATGGTGCTCAGAGATGGTCCAGCTGAAGAAGAGTTCTTCGAAAGCCACTGAAATTGAATTTCCACTGATGGCCTCCCAGGAGTCATGCTCTCCTGATTGTAGAGCAGCTAAGCAGGTGGCACCATCGGATGAGTTGGGTAAATGGAAGTATCTGACAGCAATCTGGAGCCAGTCAGTCAAGCGGTTGAGAGAAAAATTCGAAGGACTAGACATGGGGAGCAAGGAGCAGGCCAACTGCCCGTTGCTGACCAGTGAGCAAGATGACAGGCACCTCCAAGACATTCCCAGTCCAGGAGAAATCCCAGTCCCATCAGTGTGGCCTGGGCCAATTCCCCATGACTGAAGCCACCAGCTTTAACCTTAAACCCAGTGCGGAGGAGAAGCCCAGATCGTCAGCAGCACTATGCTAGCCCTGATCCTCATTGGTAGCCACTGAGTCCTGACCGCTACCAGTGTTGTTACAGCTCAAGGCATTGAGAATGGTATGTTACCCCCGAGCAGCACCATTCTATGCGAGCCCTGACCAATATCCACTCCACCATAGCCCGGACTATCATCTTTGCAGGGAGAGCCCTGATTGTCACTGCTACCAGGACAGTCTGCACTGTCACTATCACCATGGAAACCCTGAGCCTTGCCAGCGGCAATGCGGCCCTGAATACCATCATTGGCGCTACACCAGCCCAGGGTCTGTGCCAAGGTTTGATCATGCAGGGGGCATTCAATGTGGCCTGATGCAGCAGTATGGATGGCTGCATGCCTTGCTATACAGGCAGCAGCCTGTAACACCCCCCACCCTTTAAACCCACTTTTGATGGAAACCCTGAGAAATTAACTTTCTTTTTGAACAAAGTGCATTCCTACATGAATCGAAATGCCCATCCCTACCCAGACCTCATAGCAGCAAACCTGGAGGGGGAGGCATTGGTGTGGCTGAATAACTTACACAATGAACAAGCTCCAGAGCTATGGGACTACAACCTATTTGTCCAAGGACTGAGAGTCAGGTTCGAGGATGAATCCATAGCCCTGCAGGCAGAGAAGGACATTCATGAATTGAAGCTTCCTCGGCTTTTAGGGAAGATTCACTTTGTGTTTCACTGCAACTTGTTAAAACCTTTCAGGGAATCAACTCTAAGACCCTCTCCTAAGAAAACTTCTGGACCCCCTGTGGTGGCTGGGGAGTCTCATTATGAAGTGAAATGTATTCTCGATGTGAGATTGTATAAGGGGAAATTGCAATACTTGGTGCAATGGAAAGGCTACCCATTATCAGAGGCCACTTGAGTAAAGTGTACTGATGTAAAAGTTGATAGATGTATTTGTCAATTTTATGATAAACATCTGAACAAATTGAGGGGAAAACCCTAACCCGGATGTCAATGCTGTGACAATTAAGAAATTACAGCCATTTTACCTTTTACTTTACTTGTGCTTTTTCTCTTGCTTGGGATTCTCAGATGTAGAAGGGGAATGGGAGGAATGCTTGAGCTTTTTAAGTCAGCCTAAACAATTGCAGCTGGGTGAGCTTCAAGGTCAATTCTAGATAAAGTTTTGGCAGGCTCTAAAGTGAGGAGGATTTTAGATTAATTGGTGAATGTGATTTATGATGGCTTTTCTGGGGTGGGAATTGCAACTTGTTAGTTTGTATCAAAGGGAGGGAACTTTAGTCTTGGGTACAACCAGTGCTTTTTTTGTCATAGAACACACAGAACGGTGTTCCGGCACCTTTTTTGAAAGGAAGAACCAGCTCCTTCTAAGCTGCCAGTGTGAGTGAAGCTGTGGCTTGGTGAAAGGAAGCTGCCTGGGAAAATTGGGGGCATTGAAGGTCGACCCAGAAACACTTCCACGGTCCTGAAAGCAGACCCTCTTCTCTGCCTTGCTTCATGGGGCTCCCCCTGCTGCCGCCGACTGTCCTCATCCCTGTGTTGGCCACCAGGGATCAGGACTGATTCCTGTAGTGAATCTGTTTGAGGGACCAGGTGTGCTCCCAAAGCAGCAGCGCCATCACCATCTTGGTCACTCTGGCTCCAATGGAAGCCTCTGTGTCATCAGAGGAGGAGGAGGACGAGGGGGCAGAAGACATGCCGGCTCCAAACAAGCACCCTCTCAAAAGCCACAGCAATGGTGTCCATCAGCTGATGCTGCTCACATGATCTGCACCTCAGAAGCTCCCTAAAACAGTCTTCCCTCCCCCCGGTAAAGGGCTTTCGACTGGAACCAGAGCTGTGTGTGAGTTCTGGCATCTGTTTTTTTTTTGTTTGTTTTTTACAAAAAAAGCACTGAGTACAGCTATGTAAGTGCCAATACTTTGTTTCCTGAATAAAATGTTCTTTGAGGAAGAAATCCTTGCCTTGAAGTTCTTTTAATTGGTTTCATCTATTGGAACCATGACACAATATAGGTCAGTAGCCAAAAAATCCTTGGTTGTATAAACAGAGGCATAGAATCAAAAACACATGAAGTATTAGTACCGCTTTATAAGGCCTTAGTAAAGCCACACCTGGAATACTGCATCCAGTTTTGGTCATGACAAATGTCAGGATCATTAGACTTTCATTATTATTATTGCATCTTCTTTGAAAGTTTGATAATTTGAAACAGAAAAGCAACAGCATCCACAAGGTGATTCAAAACAACCAAGATGTTAGTTTCATTGGTGCAATCCAGGCCTCGCCTGTTTATATGTGTATTGATATTGCATGCATGTGTAAAGGGGTCAGGCTTTAATTTTTCTGCCATAACCATCATCTTCCCAGTTTTAACTCTGATTATGAATGCCATTGCAGAAAACGTATTCATATAGGCCTGTCAAAGTAGTCTGTAGCCAATTTTAAATAGTAAATAGTTAAATTTCATTCCCTTCCTGTTTTTCTCTCTCTGTATTCTTGCCCAAGCACTTTCAATAGTAGCCATTCTCCAATTTATGAATGGTGTATGCAGTTTTAAAAAATATGTGGTGCAAGACTCCCCATCTTTTTTGTTGAATATGTTTAGTTTCCTTTGTATAAGGTGTTGCCTTCCAGGATTATGTCATCTGACCAAATTTCTCTGATCCCTACTGTCTCATATTTGTTTTCCTGTGTTTGGATTTCATATGTCAGTTTTCCATATTCTAAGAATAGCTCTGAAAACATCTGAAATTACTGGCTTCACTATTTCAATGACCTGTCAGTTTCCAGGTTCCTCTTGCCACTCATGCCTCTTCCTTTGTTTCCTGTATTGATGGCACACTCTTTGATGGCATGTTCAGTTCTAGCCTTAATTCTAGTTTAATTTATTCTCAAGTTCTTGTCAAAACATTTATCCCCAGGTCTTTTTTTCTCATAGAACTCTCAGAACGGCGTTCCAGCACCTTTTTTTTTTTTTGCAAAAAAAAAAACTCCCACTATTGGTAGGCAATCTTGGCTCTTTTTTATGACTCTTGGACTTCAACTCCCAGAAATCTGGAGCCAGCCACGCTGAGAGGAAAGAGAGATGTTTCCAAGCTGAGTCATGCTGGCTCAGGAATTCTGGGAGTTGAAGTCCTTGAGACATAAAAGAGCCAAGGTTGCCTACCCTGCACTAGAGGAGGACATTAAAATTATTTACTTCTTTAGGAAATAAACTTTTGGAATGTAAAACAGCTAATTCAAAAAAGTTAACAGGGGGACTTCCGGGTGGCAAGGCGCCGCCGCCGACAGCTGATTTTAGCTTGTCAGCTTCGCGGCTTTGTAGAACCGCCGAAAACAGCGCCGATCAGCTGTTTCGGCGGTTCGGAAGCCCCCTCCTCGGGAGAAGAGGAGGGGGTGAGTATCCAAGTAGGGGAGGGGCTCTCTGGGGCCGCCAGGACTTAAAGTTCTGGCGGCTGGAAGATTGAGCCCCCCCCGAAGCTTGGATTTCTCCGGGCTGCGCAGCGTGTCTGCTCCGTTTTTCCGGGAGCAGAACAAGGCGAACGCAACCATCCCTGCCTACAAGAATGGACTTTGGAAGATTATGAATGCAGGCAGAGCGATGCAAGAGATTAAGGAGTAAGTGAATTTTTGAACTTTGGCTCAATCCACATAGAAGACCTACAAAGTGAAAGTGCGTAGTTGCAAAAGAGGGAAAAGATGGCGGCTAAATCTTCTTCTAAACTTTCTAAAGCTACGGGGGCTTCCCCTCTGCCGCAATCCTCAGCGCAAGTGTTAGCACCTCCTGTACCTTTACCTTCGCCTGTCTTAACAGTAAAAGTTTTGGAAGATGCTTTGGAAAAACACTCACAGCATTTGGCTGTGATGATAGATGAGAAGATGGATGAGAAGCTGACAGAAAAGTTTTCAGTAATAAGGGAGGAAATCTTGCATGTATTTCAAGGCATGGCGACATGTATTGAGCGCCTTGATGAAAGAGTGGAGGATCTTACTCAAAACAATATTAAATTGGATGCAAAGATATTAGAGACTGAAAATGTGGTGGATAAAATTGATTATGACCTGACATTGGTACAATATCATGAAATGGAGTTTGCTGTGAGGATAAGGGGCCTTAAGGAGAATTTAAAGGAAGATTTGAAAAAATTGGTTTCTGTTGCTCTCGAAGACGTGCTGGGAAGGCCAGCTGAAGAAATTGCAGAAGATATAGACAAAATTTTCCGTGTTAACTCCTGGATTGCGAGACAAAGAAAATTACCAAGAGATGTGGTTGTTTATTTTACAAAGAGAGCAATCAGGAATGAAGTTATTCAAGTTTCTTATAATACAAAGCTTGTGATTGCAGACCAAGAAGTTTTGGTCTTGAAAGAGATTCCTCCAAAAATTCTAAGGAAACGAAAGGAATTTGCATTTCTGGCACAGGAGCTTAAGCGACGTGATGTCAGGTTTAGATGGGAGGTTCCAGTGGGTATGGTGGTAATGTTTGAAGATACCAGATACCGTCTTGCTACAGTCCTGCAGGCACGTGATTTCTATAGCAATGTTTTAAAAGCAATCCCCATACCACTTCTGGAACCAACAAAGGAGGGAAAGTCATATGATGCTGAAGGAACACAAATAGAAGAAACTGCAGCAGGAGTGATTCAAATTTCAACATTAGAGGAAGCAAAGGACCAGAGGGTAACTCGAGCTGCTTCGAGGCGAGCCAGACGTGAGCAAGACCTAGACCAGCAGATTGTTGTGGAACTTCCAAAATGTACCTATAGCCAAGCTGTGGGAGGAGCGCGACCTAAAAATGTAAAAGGGATTTTGGATGACGCGCTTCAAAAGCTTCGGGTTGCCAGAAATGGTGACTAAGTTTTTAACTTGGAACGTTAATGGATTAAACTCACCACAAAAGAGAAAGAAAATTTTTCAATATTTAAAGCAATTTAAGACTGACGTTATTTGTTTACAAGAAACACATATTAGAGTTATGGACCAAAAGTATTTATCCAATTCAAGATTAGGTACACAATTTATTGCGTCTGCAGTTAACAAGAAAAATGGAGTGGTTATTTATGTCAAGAATACAATTACGGCAGAATTAATTGAAGCTGATCAACAAGGAAGATATGTTATTGTGGACTTGTTATTAGAAGGTAAAAGAACTCTTCTGGTTGGATTATATGCACCTAATCAACAGCAAGCTGATTTTTATAGTTTATTACACAGCAGGATTACCCAATTGGATTACAAATCTTTTATTTTTATGGGAGATTGGAATGGTGTTTTGGACGTACAAATGGATAAGAGTGGATCCTACAGAAGTACCCCAAGTCATGCTAAATTGCCTAAATCTTTTTTTGAGATGATGGACGATATGGAATTACGTGATGTTTGGAGGGAGAGAAACTTACAAGAAAGAGACTATACTTTTTTTTCAGATAGACACCAATCTTTTTCCAGGATTGATTTTATATTATTGTCTAATGATCTCTTTTTTAGAACTAAGAGGATAAAGATTTGTTCAAAGACTATGTCTGATCACAGTCCTGTTTGGCTGGAGATTGGAAACGACATTAGAGAACGACGTTCCTGGCGTTTAAATGAGAATTTGTTTAGAAATCAGAAAAATGTGGAAGAGTGTAAGAAACAGATGAAGGTTTTTTTTGAAATGAATATGCATAAGGGTACTTCTATGGAAATGGTATGGGATGCTAGTAAGGCATATATGAGAGGAGTGTTGATATATCTTAATAACAAATATAGACGCAATTTGGAATTTAGGAGGAAAGAATTAGAGACAGAGATTAAAGAAAAAGAAAAGGCTTTAATTTTGAACCCATCGGATGTGAAGATTAAAGAGACTATTAAGTTATTAAGAGGACAATTTGATAAGTTAATGGCTGATCAGGTGGCAACTAATCTACGGTTTGCAAGGCATAATACTTTTTGCAATGCCAATAAACCAGGCAGATGGTTAGCATATATGTTAAGGAAGAAGCAAAGGGTTTCTAATATAGACAAAATAGAACATAAGGGGAAGATTGTGTATCAACAGAATCTTATTAAGGAAACTTTTGTTGATTTTTTTTCTAAATTATATGCTAGCGACAAGATTAATGAAATGGACATTGATTTATATTTAAAAGACTTTGATATTCCGGTTCTTACGCAAGAGCAAAAAGAAGAAATGAATCAGTTGATAACTGAGGAAGAAATATACTTGGCAATTAAACAGTTAAAAGTAGGTAAAGCACCAGGCACTGATGGTTTGACTGCTGTGTATTATAAAAATCTACAGTTTGAGATGATAAAGCCATTAAAGGAACTGTTTCAGACAATTCAAAAGGGGGGAGGAGTACCCCCGTCTTGGAAAACTGCTTTTATTTCTTTAATTCCTAAAGAAGATCAGGATGTTACTCAAGCAAAAAATTATAGGCCAATTTCACTTTTGAATACGGACTACAAGATATTTGCTAAGGTGTTAGCTAGTAGACTTATGAGGGTATTGCAACAGGTGATTCATGGTGATCAAACTGGGTTTATAAGTGGTAGACAAATGAAAAATAATGTGAGACATATAGTTGACTTGTTGGAATTTTTGGAAAGGAATAACCAGATCCCTGCAGCACTGATCTTTTTGGATGCTGAAAAAGCTTTTGATCAATTGGATTGGAAATTTTTGTTGAAAGTATTAGATAAAATGAACTTTGGGGATGAATTTTTACAACCAATTAGGGCAATATACCAGAAGCAAACAGCTCGAATAATTGTTAATAATAGTTTGACTGAAATATGCAATATTGAAAAGGGTACGAGGCAGGGTTGCCCGTTATCACCTTTATTATTTGTTTTAACATTGGAGATATTATTGATTAAAATACGAAATTCGGAAATAGTTAAGGGAGTTCAAATAAGAGACCAGGACTATAAATTGAGGGCTTTTGCGGATGATCTGGTTATTACTTTGACACATCCAGAAAATTCTGTTATGGAATTGATGGAGTTAATATTTCAATATGGGAAAGTTTCTGGATTTAAGATTAACATACAAAAAACTAAAATTTTATCTAAAAATATGACAGTATCACAAAAGGCTTCTATAGAAAGCTTAACTGGATTTGAAATTGTTGAAAGAGTTAAATATTTGGGGGTATATTTAGCACCCTCAAATGTTAAACTATATAAAAATAATTATGAAAAGTTATGGAATAAAGTGCAAAAAGAATTGGATAGTTGGAAAAAATTACAACTATCATTACTGGGAAGAATTGCAGCAGTAAAAATGAATGTTCTGCCAAAATTTTTATTTTTGTTTCAAATGATACCCATTCTCAAAAAGGATTCAAATTTGGAGGAGTGGCAGAAGGGTATCAATAAATTTGTTTGGGCAGGGAAAAGGCCACGGGTCAAATTTAAAATTATGCAGGATACACGTGAAAGAGGTGGTCTAAGAATGCCCAATTTTAAATTATATTATGAAGCTGCTGCATTATCAGCTATAAGTGATTGGATTAATTTGACACAGGCGAGACTCTTAAATCTTGAAGGGCATGACTTGTTATTTGGTTGGCACGCATATTTACTATATGACAAAAAGGTAGATAATGTTTTTAAAATGCATATTTTGAGGAATGCTTTGTTGAGAGTTTGGAAAAAGCACAGACAAAAATTAAATTATAAGATACCGTTATGGGCAATACCCAAACACGCAATAGAGAATATAAATGTTGGATTTAAACATGATGTGATTACATATAAGGAAATTTTGACTTTGGAGAGGAATGTATGGTGTTTGAAGTCATACAATCTTTTACGAGAAAAAAAGATTGTACAAACTTGGTTTCAATATGGACAATTACAAGCCAGGTGGAAAGAAGATCAGAAGATTGGTTTTTTGAGGGATGATGAAAATCTGGTAAAACAAATTAGAAATCAGGGACCAGCGCATATCAAACGGATATATCTTGCATTGATAGAGATTGACTCAGAAACAGAAATTGTTAAGGACTGTATGATAAAATGGGCACAGAACATTCAGGAAGTCATTACAATGGACACTTGGGAAAAGATCTGGGTGAGAAATGTGAAATTTACGCAAGCTCAAAATTTAAGAGAGAACTTTTATAAAATGTTTTATAGATGGCATTTAGATCCTAGAAAGTTAGCAAGTATGTATCCAAACTATCAGCCTAAATGTTGGAGATGTGGTGGCGAAGACGCAACGTATTTTCATATATGGTGGACTTGCAAAAAGATTAAACCATTTTGGATTAAAATCTGGTGGAATATGCAGAAGATATTCAAGAAAAGAATAAAGTTTTGTCCGCAATTGTTCTTACTGGGTATTATTACTGATACTACTGTGTTGGACATTAATTTGATGTTGAACTTAATTACGGCAGCGAGACTTCTAATAGGGCAATATTGGAAGAAGCAAGAACTGCCGACTTTAGAGGAATGGACTTTAAAAGTTTCCAACCTGGCGGAGATGGCAAAGATTTCAGCATATTTGAAAGACCATTCTCAACAACGATACATTGTGGAGTGGAAGAAATGGATTGACTACATCCAGAATAAATATGGGACTAAAAAGTTTTATTTAGCATTTGAATAAGTATATTGCTTGTAGTCAATTTATAAGAGCTAAAGCGCGAGAGAATTAATAAGTTATTATTGTTAGCATATGGGCGTTTTTGATTGGTTATTTTAATTTTTATACCTTGTATCTAGCTCTGGGAAGTCCGGGGGGGGAGGGGGGAGACGGAGGGTGAGAGGGTGGGAGAGGGGGGGGGAGGGGGGGGGAATGGGATGTTATAATTAAAATGTATTGAAAAACTTTTTAATAAAAAAAAAAAAAAAAAAAAAAAAAAAAAAGTTAACAGGAAAGAACATCACATTTTTCACCTGCTTCTGTCTTTTGGAAGGTAAAATTAGATAACAAAATAATCTATTTCCTATCTTAACATCTCTGCAATGAAAGCAATAAAGGTAACAGGAAAGAAACGAGAAACATTTTTCTCAATGTAATATGTCTAATTTAGCTGATGTTGGAAAAAAAGTATCTTTTGTACACTCTTGAAAATTATTTTGAATCTATAACCATCTATTACAACTAAACCACTTTAAATTAAACAAGTCTTAAGAATGAAATATTCTTAATTTGGACTTTACCTTTACTGTTTGGACTGTTGTGTGTTTTGAAAAATAGATTATTTAGAATCTAGTTATGTTGTACTTCAGTCTTTAAATAATTAACCTAGTATACAGATAACAATATATGATGTTTTCCATGGTGAGCTTAACATCAATAACAACATTTATTAAAAAGGCTAAAATAATTTCTGGTGGTATTATCTGTACATTAAAATTTTGTTTAGTCACAATCTTTCAAAAGATGTTACATATGTACATAAGTGTAGTCAGTAGCATATGCCTTTTTAAAAATATCAAACATGCAAAGAAACAAAAATAAGTCCAAAATATCTGTATTACATCCAGAAATGCCAACTTTGCAACCAATATTTCTCATCCATAACTATGGCACCCTAAGGATACCTGCACACATGCAAATGCTTCTCTGGGATCAGTAACGCAGCAGGGATTGCTTTTTCCTTCCAGTAACAGATTGCTGGGAAATACCAAACATGGCCTTGAGAATTCCAATGTTTGTTACAAAATTTTCTGGTTGTGGTTGGAAAGAGGCTGCTTGGCGCCGGAGACCACTGCCCTGAGGAACACAGCTCTGGGTTGGGGTTCAGAGCACCTCTGAGTGGGGGCTCAGCATGGGCCATGGCGTGGCAACTGCGTGGAGGGGAATCCCCACGGCGGCTATGGAGAGGGGAATCCCCGTGGCATGTGGCTTCGAGCCGCAGGGGCAGGGGTGAAAAGGATGGGTGGCAACACCGTAGCACTGGCATCGCTCCCAGTGATAGCACCTCTGAGTTCCAGCACCTTTTTTTTTTTTAGGAAAAAAGCACTGTTTATCCCAGTCCTCATGAGATAGATATACTGTAGCTTGCCTCGTGCAGTGTGTTCTTCATGGTGACAGCTCATGGTCAAGGAATGTAAACTCTTGATTAGATTAAAACAGGGCTTTTCAACCTTTTCACCCATTGTACCATTTTTAGGATATAGCAACATCTGAGTACCACCAGTCACCTAGCAAGGTGTCAAAAACTTGATGACCAAAAAAAAAAAGGAAAAAAGTGATGAAGTACAGGTAGCCCTTGATTTAGAACAGTTTGCTTAGTGACTGTTTGAAGTTACAATTGCACTGAAAAAAGTGCCCCCCCAAGCCATAGCCGAGCAAGACACCTGCCTGCCCACCCAGTGGTGCTCTTCCTCCTGTCCGAGGTTTTCATTGTTGTGAGCATTTCTGTTGAAGATTGGCAGTGGGGATGGGGTGGGGGGTGTTTGATTTTTATTCCCCCCATTTGCTGGGTGGTTGCAGCAGGTTTTGGTCACTTCACATGACCCTGGGACAATGTGACCGTCATAAATATGAATCAGTTGCCAAGCATCTAAATGTAAATCACAAGACCCTGGAGATGCTGCAACATTCTAGCTGATCAGCGCTTCTTCTGGGCTCAGCAGAAGCACCAGGATCAGCGCTGACCTCCAGCTGGAGCCTGGCGCTGATCCTGGCACTTCGACTGAGCCCTGACAGCACCAAAGAAGCACTGATCCTGGCGCTTCCACTGTGTCCTGACAGCCCTGCAGCTCCAGCCATCTCGTGCTCAGTCTTGTGCCGTGCTGCCACCTGTTCAGCTCATTCCCCTCCCCCACTACCACTTTTGTAGGATGCTGACATACCACCTACCAGGTGCCAATGTACCACAGGCAGTACCCATACCACTGGTTGAAAAGCCCTGGATTAAAATACTACTGGTACTCCCAGTTCTTTCACCTTTCCCTAAGGCCTCATAATCTCTGAAAAACTGTTCAAGATTTCTATTGGCAGCAAACGTAAATCAGTAGGAATTGATAATTATAGGTGGACTTGAAAAATATCAGCAACCTATTCATCAAATCTTGGATATAAACATATGGAAAACTCTAATTCTTCCAATCTGATTTCTGTGTTGACCGTCTGGTGATGTCCAAGTCTAGACGCGTCTCTTGGGTTGTTGGAAAAGAGTGATTGCTATGACCATCGTATTCTCTTGACAAAATTCTATCAGCCTGTGCCCTGCTTCATTTTGTACTCCAAGGCCAAACTTGCCTGTTATTCCAGTTATCTTTTGGCTTCCTACTTTAGCATTCCAATCCCCCATGATGATAGGGACATCACTTTTGGGTGTTAGTTCTATAAGGTGCTGTAGGGCTTCATAGAACCGGTCAATTTTGTTAAGGAATTTGTTGTGCAGAGGTCTCCTTGTGCTACCAAAGAGTTGCACAGACAAGGAAGGGTACTGAGAGCAGTAAGAGTCACACAGTAAACACAAGAGTACACTGAGTTGTAAAAGCAAAAAGTAGTTTACTTTTGAGGTGGTGTAAAAACAAAAATGCACAGTCAAAAAATAAACAGTCCAGGTCATACACAATAGCAACAGTCCAAGGAGTAATACAAAATACAAAGTCTTCTTACCGGTCCAGAGGTCAATACACAGTTCAGGTAACAGAGCAAAAACAGTAATAGTAGAGAGCAGTGAATTCAGAGAGAGAAAAGCTACGTTCCTAGCTTCCTCTTATGGCCATGAGAACACTTACACACCCATTGGCCAATTAACATCTTAAAGACATAACATCATGGTTAATATATTTTCAACTCAACATTGTAGGCTAACACCATATGCCTAACAAATTTCATCCTCTTCAGCACTGGTGGTTGGAGCATAGACTTGGACTACTGTGATATTGAATGGTTTGCCTTGGATTTGAACAGAGATCATTCTGTCATTTTGGGGATTGTATCCCAGTATTGCTTTTCCTACTCTTTTATTGACTATGAAGGCTACTCCATTACTTCTGATGGATTCTTGCCCGCAGTAGTATACCTGATGGTCCTCTGAATTAAATTCACTCATTCCTGTTCATTTTAGTTCACTGATTCCTAAGATGTCGATGTTCAGCCTTATCATCTCTTGTTTGATCATGTCCAGCTTTCCTTGATTCATGGATCTTACATTTCAGGTTCCTATAGAGAAAAATTCTTTACAGCATCGGACTTTCCTTTCACCACCAGATACATCCACAGCTGAGTGTCCTTTCAGCTTTGGCCCAGTTGCTTCATTCTTTCTGGTGCTACTACTACTAGCCCTCTGCTCTTCCCTAGTAGCATATTGGACGCCTTTTGACCTGAGGGGCTCATCTTCCAGTGTCATATCTTTTTGCCTTTTGGTACTGTCCATAGGGTTTTCATGGCAAAGATACTGGAATGAGTTGCCATTTCCTTCTCCAGTGGATCACATTTTGTCAGAACTCTCTGCTATGACCTGTCCATCTTGGGTGGCCCTGCATGGCATAGCTCATAGCTTTATTGAATTACGCAAGCCCTTTCACCACAAAAAGGCAGTAATCCATGAAGGGGATAAAAATCTCTACTTTTTGGGCACTCAAGGACAAGCTGATAATATTTTGGTGGGCTGAGGAGCTGGGGAGAAAGCCCATGTTTTAGGCTAATTGGAGAATGTGATTTATGACAGCTTACTGAGGGAGGGAATTTGTTATTTTGTATCTGGGGGAAGGGAATTTAGTTTTGGGGTTCAACTATGTAGTGCTAATACTTTGTTTCCCAAGTAAAATGTACTTTAAGGAAAATTTTTGCCATGAAGTTCTTTTGATGGCTTTCATCTATTGGAACCATGACACACAATTTATGGGTCAGCATGGGCTGGAGATTCTCTGCTGCCAGGGCTGGCTGGGTCTGCCTGGCAGCCACCAGCTGAGTTCCAGCCATGCCCTGGTTCCTTGCTGCCCCCCTGACCCACCCGACCTAGCATCATTGGGTGGAGCAGAGAAGGGAATGAAGCTGCCATAGCTTGACCCATTCCAAACATTGTTCCCAGGCTGGGGATTTCACTAGCTCCACTCCTTGCATCTCTATCTCAACAATCATCTCTTGTAGCTGCTCCACCAAAGAGCTGTGGGAGGTGGTCAGAAATTTCCACCCTGCTGACTCTTCCCAATCTGCAGCTCTCTTGGCCTTCCACTTGCTCCCTTGAGTTATTGCAACTCCCAGTGGGATGAGGGGGAACTCCAACTCAGCCAGTTTCCTCACACAGTTCACCCACTGAATTTTAGAGCTGATGTACAGGGATCCTGCCACAGCTCCCTCTGGTGACTGCTTGGCTTTCTCCACTCTCACCTTGGACCATATTGCCACTGGCTGTGACATAGAGTCTGCCAGGGTCTCCCGAGGATAGATTTGCCCAGACTTTGCAGTGACATTGATTTTCTTCTCAGTCCCTCACATTGCTATGCTACAGTCATCTCGGAAGCCTCTGACTGGGCTGCATTCACAACAGGTCAGAGCTGGTTTAATGTCATCCGTCTGACTAGCGAACTCAAAATCAAGACTCTTCAAGGCTTTGGAATGCCATATAAGGTAAAACTTTATTGAGTACATATCTTAGAACTGAAGAAACAAAACCACCTCTGATTTTCCCACATGACAATCTTCCTAGTTAACAATAGCTTTTCATAACCCACACATGCCAAGTGTTCACATTGCCCAATTGTATAACTTTGGTTTGTTATGAGAATGGTCCACTTCTCTGTCAGACAGCTGCATTACTGACCTTGGAATTCTTGTAGGGTCTCATACTCTGTGGATGGCTTCTTGGAACCTGTTTCCTCCCTATGCTCCCCCCCTCTGTTTCTATGGCAAGTTGAGTCATGATAGAAGTTACCAGGCATCTTAGCAATTCAACCTTGGCAGAAGACTTAACATTGAAGGTTACAGAAACTCACTCACTCACTCACTCACTCACTCACTCACTCATTCACACACACACACACACACACAGAGAGAGAAATCAATATTTACATTTTGATTTTCACCACCCATTGGAGCACAAAATGCGATTTATCAGAAATGTTAGATCATGGGCTCTGGACCTCATGGCCAAGATGGACGACGCAGGACAACTGGGTTCAGCAAAACATTCTTTATTGATGTAGCACAGATTTGGCAAACAAAGGGGCAACTGCCCCACTTATATACCTAGCCAGGTATACTTGGAATCAATCCCATTGTCCAGATTTCCCGCCAAAGACTGCCCTGCCAATCCTGACAGGGCAGCCTGCCACTTGGTAGTGTCAGTGGCTATCTCTGTGAACATCCCCTATGTACATATATACATAACACCCCTTCCCCCATACAAAGAAAAGAAAAATAATAATAATGGCAACAATAAACAAATGGGGAAAAAAACCCCTGCAGTGTGGAGCTTGATTTATCACATAATAACCCTAGCCTCAGGACCTTACATAGTCCTTGCTGACTGTTTCACTGTTTGCCCCGCATTCTGGTCACCCGGGTCAGCAAGGGCAACTGGGTCTGCAATGTAGTCATCAATTGGGACGCCATCTGGGTCCTGATTACCAGCCAGATGTTGCTCTGGAATCACATTTTGTGGTTTATCGGGTTGTCTCTTCCTCAACTGGTCTATGTGCCTTCTCACTTCACGACCCTCCTCCACCTCTACAATGTAAGATACAGGCCCCATTTTGTCCACTACCACCCCCTGAATCCAGGTATGCCCTCGACCATAGTTCCGGGCCCAAACCTTTTCACCAATGTGCAGTTCTCTGGTGGTGTCTGGTTGCTCCTGTTGAGCTGCCCACTCTGTCTGGCTGTAGTCTGTCCAACTTAGTAATGAGTCGCCGTCCCCAACACAACTCAGCAGGGCTCTTGCCCGTAGCTGTGCATGGAATGGTATGTTGCGCCAAAAGAAATTGAGCTAACCAGTGATGCCAATCTCCACTGATGATGCGCCTCAATGCATCCTTGGTTGTCCTCACCATATGTTCTGCCAAACCATTAGTTGATGGGTGGAAAGGTGCTGATGTGACGTGTCTAATCGAGTTGGCTCTGGTAAATGCCTGGAAATCAGCAGATGTGAATTGTGGGCCATTATCAGAGACCAAGACATCAGGCAACCCTTGAGTGGCAAATAGACCCCGAAGCTCTTGAATTGTCTTTGCAGTGGTCATGCTAGAGACTGGAACTACTTCTAGGTATTTAGAGTGACTGTCAACTACTACCAGGAACGATTGTCCCTGAAAGGGCCCAGCATAATCGATGTGTAACGTAGACTATGGGGTGTGGGTTGCTTCCCATTTGTGAATGGGAGCCTGTGGCTGTTTTGGCCTTGACCTTTGACACGTATAGCACCCCACTACCTGCTCCTCTATGGCTTCGTCAAGACCAGGCCATCCGTTGTTTCGGGGTGAGGTATCATCAATATGCTGATGATACCCAGCTTTTCATCTCCACCCCGAACCAACCCAGTGATGCCCTCGATGTGATGTCCCATTGCCTGGAAGCGGTACGGATCTGGATGGGGAAGAACAGGCTCCAGCTCAACCTGGCCAAGACTGAGTGGCTTTACATACCGGTATCTTGATTTGTCCAAGAGGTTCCATCTTTGGTTATGGGAGGAGAGGTGTTACCTCCCGTTGATAGTGCGCGCAACTTAGGCATCCTCCTTCATACACGACTCAGTTTTGAAGATCATATAGGAGTTTTGGCCAGGGGGTCATTTGCCCAGGTTCGCCTGGTGCACCAGTTGCACCCCTATCTGGACCGAGATGCCCTACGTACAGTCACTCACACACTCGTTACCTCCTGTATAGATTACTGCAATGCTCTCTACATGGAGCTGCTCTTGAAGACCACCCAGAGGCTCCAGCTGGTGCAGAATGCGGCCGCGTGGGTAGTGATGGGAGCATCCCGATACTCCCATATTACACCCCTCCTGTGTGAGCTGCATTGGTTACCAGTTGTCCTCCGGGTGAGATTTAAGGTGTTGGTACTTATCTTTAAAGCCCTACATGGCCTAGGCCCAGGATATTTGCAGGACCATTTACTGCCGGGACCGATTTCCCATTGCCCAGTGCGCTCACACAGGGAGGGCCTCCTCAGGGTGCCATCGGCTAGACAATGTCAGCTGGCGACCCCCAGGGGGAGGGCCTTCTCTGTGGGAGTGCC
Source organism: Daboia siamensis (assembly GCA_024449315.1). Classification (NCBI taxonomy): domain Eukaryota; kingdom Metazoa; phylum Chordata; class Lepidosauria; order Squamata; family Viperidae; genus Daboia; species Daboia siamensis. The sequence continues at coordinate 1,240,108 of JAKJMR010018103.1, read as the reverse complement.
AGCCCTGTGGAACCAACTTCCCCTTGACCTCCGGATGGCTCCTGATCTCCGATACTTTTGCCGCGGCCTTAAAACATTCCTTTTCCATCAGGCTGACCTGGACTGACAGGGATTTTTAAAATGTTTTTAACTTATTATTGGGGCTGCTAGTTTAATTCTTTTTAAACTTTTGTATTATTGTATTTTTATTGTTGTTAGCTGCTCTGAGTCCTTCGGGAGATAGGGCCGCATATAAGTCCCAAAAATAAATAAAATAAATAAATAAATAAGTAGCTCCTAGCTAGTGCCTTCATCCTTACTATGCCAAGATGCCCCTCATGTAACGATTGTAAAACTCTTTCCCTCAATTTCTCTGGAATAATAACTCTATTACCCCACAGTAAACATCCTTTATGAGAAGACAACTCGTGCCTCCTCATAAAATATGCTTGGAATTCCAGACCTGGGCTCTTGTCCTGCCACCTAGATGCTACCCATGAGCTGATCCTGCTCAGTACCTTGTCTGCTGTGGTGCCAGCAGCAATATCCTTCACCTGTATAGGACAATCTGGAAGATCTTGGATGAGTAGGATCTGCTCCGCTGGTGCTGGGTCAGGGTCATTGCTCAACATTGGCAATCTGCTTGATGCATCTGCATGGCCCATGTCCTTTCCCGGTTTATGGACTAGTTTGCAAGCATAGGCAGATAGAAAAATAGACCACCTAAGCATTCTTGGGGAAAGAATTTGTGGTGTTTGTTTGTCAGTTGTGAACAACCCCAACAATAGTTTGTGATCAGTAAAAATAGTGAACTCCCTGCCATATAGGTAATCATGGAATTTTTTAACTCCTGACACAATTGCCAGTGCTTCCTTGTCAATTTGTGCATAATTCCTTTCTGCTTTGGACCGAGTTCAGGACTAATATGCAATAGGCCTTTGCTCCCCATTTTCCTCTATATGACTTAATACAGCACCCACCCCATAAGGGGACGCATCACACGCGATGCAGATAGGCTTATTTTCTATAAAATGTGTGAAGGTTGACTCACTAGATAAGAGTTGTTTAAGATTTCTAAAACTCTGTTTGTGGACCCTGGTTTGGTCCATGGAGTTTTCTTATCTAGTAGTCTGTGTAAAGGTTCTGCAATTGCTGCTTTGTGGGGTAAAAACGTGTGATAGAAGTTAAGTAACCCCAGAAAAGCTTGCAATTCAGCCTTATTTGTTGGGGTTGGAGCCAACTTAATTGCTTTTACCTTAGAGTCAGTGGGGTGAATACTTTTGGCATCAATCCTGAACCCTAAGAACTCAGTGGATGCCACACGAATGCTGCACTTACTTTTTTTAAGTTTAAGTCCAGCAGAGCAAAATCTGCTTAAGACAGCTTGCAGCCTGTCAGCCAAGATCTCTTCAGATTCCCCAGCGATGAGGACATTGTCAAAATAGGGACATACACCAGGGATGCCCTTCAGAGTCCTCTCCATCACTTCTTGAAAAATCCCAGGAGCTACTGAGATACCAAATTGTAACCAGTTAACTTGGAAAGCTCCTCTATGTGTCACTATTGTTTGAGCGTCAGCCGCTTCCTTATTAACTGACAGCTGCTGATACACTTGTGCCAAATCAAGTTTTGCAAAGAGAGCGCCACCTTGGACAGTGGCGAGGACTTGCCGGACTGACGGAACTATGTAAGCATGTGGATTTAAGGCTCGGTTTACCATAGTCTTATAATCAGCACATATTCTAATTTCTCCATTTGCCTTTAGCAGTGTCACAATTGGGGTTTCCCAGTCTCCCCCATCCAGCGGTTCTAACACTCCCTGTTCCACCAGTTTGTCCAGTTTGCTCTTAATCTTATGTTTGAGAGTGAATGGGACTCTTCGGGGCTTGATACAAACTGGTGGAACGTTCGGGTTTAGTTTAAATTTAATGGGAGGGCCCGTGTACTTTCCCAACCTGTCATCGAATACGTCTGCAAATTCATTACAAATGGATTCAAGATGTTTGTGCTGGATGCTATTCACTCCCTCCAACCAAATGCCCAGGGCATCAAACCAATCCAGCCCTACTAAACTAGTTCTCCACCCATTGGTTACCAAAATATCTAAGGGACCCTGAAAATCCTTAAACCCCACAAGCACCGTGGCCTTTCCCCTGATTTTAATAGGGGTGTGCTGAAAATCTGACAGCTGTAAACTGGTGGGCTTTAAAGGAACCCTCTGCCTACTCCGATCGCAAATTCTTTTAAATGTCTCAGAGGAGATTATTGAGACTGCTGAGCCGGAGTCTAGCTCCATCATGCAAGGTACCCCTTGCAGATGGACCTGTATTGTTATTTTTGGTTTGAGCAGCTGATGGACTTCCGTGTGAGACACGGTGCATCTGCTCTTTCCAGGGATTGAGGAATTGAGCCGGGGTTTGTGCCAAGGGAGAACAGTACCTTCAAGCTCTGATGCCATAGCTTGTAATTCATTCAGGCTGTCTCTGCTCCGATTCCGGCAGATGGCTGCAATGTGCCCCGTCTTGCTGCAGGAACAACACTTTATGGATCTGAACCGGCAGGTCGCTCGCAGATGGTTTCCCCCACAGCTGGCACATTTCTGGTTAGATGAGTTGGCTCCCCTTGGTTTTTTGCAGCTGCAGCTGCATGCTGTGCTTTTGTTGGCTGATGATTGTCTCCGCTAGCCTCCGTTGTTGTCCCACAATGGTGCATGCTTTCAGGGTCTATGCTGTACCACATCTACCTCTGCCTCTCCGTCCAGGTCGCTGCTTTCGCCGCTCGAAGCACACTCATGATGTATGGTCGCTCCTAAGCTGCTGCTGTTGTGGTGTGTGTGTTTGCCAGAGTCATTGGCTGACTTGTAAGCCATCACCTCGTCTAAAACCTCCCACAGATTCATCAGCGGCTTTACGAGGATCCTTTGTCGGAAAACACCACTCGATCCCTGATCCTGTCTTCAAGATCAGGAAATTTACACTGGCGAGCAGCCTGTCTCAGCGCCGAGACGAATTGCGAGGGCAGCTCACCAGATTGATGGTTGTGCTGGATGAATTGATGCTGCCAATAGATTGGAGCTCTCCCGGCATGAAATGCTCTTCCAGCTTCTTTTTTAAATCAGCATAAGAGATGTTGGTGATGGGCGTCGGTGAGCACAGACCAACGGCCACATCATACACGTCTTGTCCGCTTAAGCACAAAAGCGCCGCTGCTTTCATCTTATCCTCTGTGATTTTGTTGATCATCAGGAACCCTTCAACTCGTCCCAGATGTGCTTCCCATCGCTCTGGCTCATCAATGTTGAAACAAAATTTACTGGTCGCTCCGAATTTAGCCATGTTGCAGCGGTCCTTGAATGCTGCTTCGTTAGGAAGGTTTCAGATTTTTTTTTCTGCCTTTCCCACTTCCGAGTGACTTCAGCTCTGATTGAAACAGCATCCCATCCTCGTTGCCATTGTTAGATCGTGGGCTTTGGACCACATGGCCAAGATGGATGATGCAGGACAACTGGGTTCAGCATAACATTCTTTATTGATGTACAAACAAAGGGGCAACTGCCCCACTTATATACCTAGCCAGGTATACTTGGCACCAATCCCATTGTCCAGATTTCCCGCCAAAGACTGCCCTGCCAATCCTGGCTATCTCTGTGAACATCCCCTATATACATATATACATAACAAGAACCCTATAACATTGAGCTGGAGGCCTGCCTACCAGGAAAAATGGGAAAGAAGAAAAACTAAAACACATCAAGGAAGCCCTCAGAATGTGTGGGTATCCTAACTGGGCCTTCATCAAATCCCAAAAAAAGACCGAGCAGGAGCTCCACCATAGCAGAAGACAACAATAAACAAAGCAATGTTGTCATTCCATACATTGCAGGAATATCTGAAAAGCTCAGGAGGATCTTCAGGCAACAAAACATATGTGCACACTTCAAACCTAACAATACACTAAGGCAGAAGCTTGTCCAACCCAAGGATAAAACACCCAAACCCTAATTAACTAATGTGGTACGTACAGAACAATGCAGTGAGATATGTGCAGATCTGTAAATTGGGGAAAACAAAACAACTACTTCATAAATGCATGGCACAACATAGGAAAATAAACCCATCAGGACAAAATTCAGCAGTCTATCTGCATTTAAAAGACAGAGGCCACTGTTTTGAAGACAGTAACGTCCACATTTTGAACAGAGAAGACTGCTGGTTTGAAAAAGAGGTCAAAGAGGCCATCTATGTCAAAACTGAACAGCCTTCTCTCAACAGATGGGGAGGGATATGACATCATCTATCTCTAGGCTACAACACACTCCTTTCAGCAGTTCCAAGAAGGCTCCACACCCATTTCACTAGTCAGGTGACCTTGAGGACACAGAAAACCTCCAGGTGGCCTCAACTCTCTAAAAGAATGCAAATGACCACCTGTCTGCAAGAAATATAAATCCTTCCATTCCCCACCATCCCGTCAGAGCTGAAGAAACTTCTTGGATGAGAAGAGAAATGTCTTCAAAGAAAAACAAGAAAGCCCAGTTGCCTCTTGAAAAAGCACTTTTGGGACAACCATGGCCTAGGTGACTGAGAATCTCCATAAACATCTGGAAACAAATTGGTAACCATTATAGCTTAAGGTGTATCTGAGGTACATCATCACAGGATTTAAAAATCAATTGGTCAAGTTAACAGTTTCAGGGATCTTGTCCAGTCTTTCAGAAGGTTCAGGATCAAAGCTCTGCTGGATAATGGGACCAATTTCTTCCTAATAGGAAATGGGTCACTTTAAACCAGACTTAATAGATATCTGCAGATGTAATAAGAGCAGAAAAATTTAACACATTTTGCTGCTCTTAATGCCCAAATGTAACCTCTAAGGTGGATTCTTATACAAGGTTGGCTAAATTCACTCTTTTTCATTCTCCAAAGGAGATGTAAATGTTGTTTCTGTCATTCCATCTCTTAGAATTTCTTATACCTGAGCTCCATTCCCCCAGCCATCCCATTAATATTGACAAGTAGGAGGAGGCCAAATAGGAGCAATCCAATCCAGAGTCTAATGTTAGTATAATCAAGCCTATATTTTGCCATTCCCTATACTAGATTTAATAGAAGATTTTATCAAATGTTTTGCTGAAGTAAAGTAAATCATGTGGATACGATCTAAGTTTAGATCTGGAAAAAAGTGTCTACATGCTATAACATCAAAACATCTGAAGATGTTCAATTTTTTGGCAGAATTGGATAAAAATTGAAGGGAGAATATAAATAAAATTCATAAATATTTTCAAAACCACTATATTAGAAATGCATTATTACTAACATGGGAAAAATAAAATGTAAAATATACTTGAAAATTCCAGGATGGCTTTCAACAATGGAAGCATTTGTACATCCAAATTTAGTCAGTCACAAGAAAATATGGACATATAAAGATATTCTAAATTCTGAAAGGAATTTAAAATCTAAACTAGAGATGGAAAATTAGGGTATTGATCTATCATGTTGGGCATATTTACAAATGCAAGTGAGATACGATAAAGATGTTAAGTTGTATGGATTTTATAAAGAGCAGACCATGTCTGATCAAATGTTATTAACCTCTGATGAGAAATTAATTAAGAAAATGTATAATTTTTTATTGAGTTTGAAAATGGAAAATGAACAATTAAAAGAAACAATGATAATATGGGCAAAGAATTTTGGATACAATATAGATTTAGAGAAATGGCAAAACATGTGGGAAAGAAATTATAAATTGACACTGTCAACTTCTTACAAAGAAAACATATAAAATGTTTTATAGATGGCACTTGCCACCAGCAAGATTAGCAAAAATGTTTAAAAATATGTCAGATAGATGTTGGAAATGTAAACACAAGTCAGGTACTTATTATCATGTATGATGGACATGTGTTAAAGCAAAGAGATACTGAACAAAAATACATACTTGGCTAGGAAGGATGTTGGGAAAACATGTAGATTTTAAACCTGAACTTTCTTATTAGGTAAAATGCCATAAACCTTGACAAACAAAATATATACTTGATTTTACATGTGATAACAGCAATAAGAATCATATTCGCACAATATTGGAAAAATGAAGAAATACCACCAGAGGAAGAAATATATAAAAAAAATACTAGACTGTGCAGAAATAGACAGACTTACTCTGAGGTTGAAACAAAAAGAAGAAACAGAATATTTTCAAACTTGGGACTTATTTTATCAATGGCTGGAGAAAAGAATAAGATATTAGGAACTTAATTTGTATTAGTGAATGATAAACTCAGACAACACATTTGTTGAAGAAGTACTTTTGAATTGTATGAAAAAAACAATAAAACCTTTTTTTTAAAAATTGAAGGGGAAGTAGATGTTTTAGAAAATATCACATCCACCTAGACTCAGCCAGAAAACCTCAAGGTTTTTACCTCAATAAAATCCCATAACACTTTTAAGGTAAAGAGACAACCAGCTGACAACACAACCAATCTTCAAATTCCCTAATTTTCCCCAAAAGACTCCAAGATAATTTATAAGACAAAAGTTGTGTCCAGTTTAAAAATCAATTTTTTAAAAAACTATTTTTAATCTAAATTTTTAAACTGTTTCTTAGAAATTATTTCCTACATTTTTACTTACTGTTCTGGTATTTCAAACTTGTGGTTTGTGGCTTCCAGTCCTTTGACTGGCCTCTTCCACAATGTAATCAAGACTGAGTTGTAATTCCTGGCAATATCCAGATTAGTTAGTAAGCAGAGGCAACAAAGGCAAGTTGGGTAACGGAGATACAATGCTACAGAGATAGACACAGAAAAAAAAAGTTGCCCTAGAACTGTGGCATATTTCTCCTCCTTCTCAAAAGTAGTAAATGTTTGCAAGTATCTATCAGGGTAAGCTTGGCACATTCAGTAAGAATGTCCAGTTTTGCAGGACATCGAAGTTGTGTTTGTGTCAATACATTATAATACTCAGGGTGAGCCATGATGCTATATAGAGTGCTGAGAGCTGAGTTCAACATGACCTTGAATAAGAATTAACAGTGTAAGTATAGAGTTATGCTAGCCACGTTAAAGAAGCTGAGAATTATATAATGCAGGGCTTTTCAACCAGTGGTACAGGTACCACCTGTGGTACATTGGCACCTGGCAGGTGGTACGCAACCATCCTAGAAAAGTGGTAGCGGGGGAGAGGAATGAGCTGAATTGATAGCAGGACCACACAAGCCTGAGCGAGAGACGACTGGATCTGCAGGGCTGTCAGAGCTCAGCGGAAGTGCCAGTGTCACCACTTCTTCGGGGCTGTCAGGGCTCAGCAGAAGCGCCAGGATCAGCACCAGGCTCCAGCTAGAGATCGGCACTGATCCTGGTGCTTCTGAGCTCAGAAGAAGCACCGATCAGCTGGAATGTTGCAGCATCTCCAGGTGATTTACATTCAGATGCTTGGCAGCTGATTCATATTTATGATGGTCACAGTGTCCCAGGGTCATGTGAAGTGACCAAAACCTGCTGCAACCACCCAGCAGAGGGGGGAAAATAAAAACCAAACATCCCCCCAACCCACCCCCCGCTTCCAATCCTCAACAGAAATGCTCACAACAATGAAAACCTCAGACAGGAGGAAGAGCGCCACTGGGTGGGCAGGCAGGTGTCTTGCTCAGCTGTGGCTTGGGGGCACTTTTTTCAGTGCCATTGTAACTTCAAACAGTCACTAAGCGAACTGTTGTAAGTCGAGGACTACCTGTACTTCAACACTTTTTTTCTTTTTTTTCTTTTTTTTGGTCATCAAGTTTTTGACACCTTGCTAGGCAACTGGTGGTACTCGGATGTTGCCATATCCTAAAAGTGGTACAATGGGTAAAAAAGTTGAAAAAACCTGATATAGTGAATGAAATTCTTTCCATACAGCTCTGATAGAGAATTGAATGAGGTGACAAAGTTTTTTGGCCAATTGCTTCTTTCAGCATCAGAGGCCCTGTTACACCACTCATTCCCACTCCTTCCAGCATTTTCCAGAGATGGAGGTGAAGTTACCACATTCAATATAATCCGTTAGAACTTCAGAAGTAGAAATGCCATCCAACTGGCAAAATGCTTCAGAAAGTTTAAGTGCCCTCTCTACTCCAATTCCTATACATTCTCTCTCTCTCTCTCTCTCTCTCTCTCTCTCTCTCTCTCTCTCTCTGTCTCTCTCTCTCTCCATCTGTCCATCTATCCTTTCATCAACATGAAATACTATATGGCGCTCTTAGCTCAATGGGGATAATGGAAAGATGATATCTTTTAAAAATGGTCTTTTAATGTTTTTAAGTAGCAAGTCATCTTTTCCTTTAAACTTTCTTCTAAGAGAGAAACCTTTTTTAAGCTTTATCCATATCCAATTCTAAATGGAAGTGAGCTTTAAATAAAACTGATTAAGGAATATGGATACATTTCTTCAAAGAGCATTGGATGAGCTTGGCCTTTGGATAAGGAAGTAACAATGATGCAAATATATAATTTCAGCCCTGGGCTGGGGTTTCTGAAGCTGCCAACTGGACAGTGCTTCAATGATCTTACATTCAGCATATTGCCTGAGTAGTAGTATTTTGTGCCATATATTGTATAATGTATCAATTTTTTAAGTGCAGGAGATTATTGAAATTTTAAAATGTTTTCACAGAAACTGTACTATAAGTATTTCTATTCCTTATTCTTTTCACCATTACAGCAGCTGAAATGGAGTGGCTATACATACTTTTCTATAACTTTTCAATCTCATGTGGATATACTGTGCTTGTTCCAGCTGCATACAGTATGTTGGTCAAACAGAACAGATTGGGGAAGGAGAAAAACTGCCAAAGTCAAAGAATAGCTCTTCTTTCTAATTCTCTGAACAAAGATAATGGCAAGTAGGACCGCCCAGGAATAGCCTAGCTGTAATTGGAAACAGAATTCTCTCAGACTTCCGGTTTGTCACGCAGCCACTATGGACAGCTGGGAGACTTGCTCTCTCTCCCCCGTTCAGTTTTGCATTGCTGGGGGGCCCTGAAAAGGGCCAAAAGTCACCCCGAAGAGGCGACCAGAGAGGAGGGGTGCTCGCTGGATCACGGGAGAGCTACAACTCTTCCTTTAGACCTGGCGATCCCTCCAAACCAGTGGACGAAAGGACTGGCCATTATGGCTTGTCCCTAGGCTGTGAACAGCCGAAGTCACATTTTCCACCAGGCAACTCTTAAAGCAGTGCAGAAGAGACTGGGTGAGATCTACCTCTTTTACACCCTAATTACTTTTTGTACCTCCTTAAGCTGCTAAGCATTTTCCCCCCTGTGGTGAGGGAAGGGGGACTTTTGCCCTCCCTCCAGAAAGAGCGGCGACTAAATACCTAGGGGCATTTTAAACATTGAAAAAGTAACTGAATCCCAGTTGGAACTTTATTTCTCAAAGCATGTGGATTGAAAGATTTTTTATTTCCCATTTTTCATTGTCTACTTCTGTTAGAAATCTGGATTCTTTCTTAGGGAAAAAGAAAAACTGAAAAGATTAAGCCAACTTTGGGACTCAAAGGGAAACTTTAAAAGGGGCCTGGCTGACTGCCCAGGGAAATAGATAAGATACATAACTTTGAGAACTTTGAAACAACAGCTGTGAAAGGCTTTGTGTTCCCTACCTAGCAAAAAAATTCTCTCTTGGATTTTCCAAGTGTAAAGCCTTTAGCTTAAAATACCAATATGGAAGAAGACCAGGAACAAAATTTATTTATGGAGGAAGATCAACAAACTCTCGCTATATTGAAAACACTAATCCAAATTCTTACCAAAACCAATGAAATACTAAGAGGCTATATGAGGGATCAAGAAAACAGCCCAGATATGAAAGCCCAAACTTTGACCACAATCATCTATACAAAATACAATAGAAAAAATGAAACATTCAAGTATGATGATAGAAGAATCTACTATTAAACAAATATTGATATTTGAAAATCCAGAAAAGACATTGACAACTTGGAAAAAGGAAAAGGTTTCTTATACAACTCAGAAGGAACTAGAGGATCTAGAAAGAGAACATTTGGATGAGAAGACAAACAATTCAGAACAACTACATTGATATGGAAGAATAAAGAGACGATCCACTAGACCTACAAGTCCTCTCAAAAAATGGTTATCGGATGGTTTTGCCAATATCACTTACAAGGAGATTGGTTTGATGACCCAAAAACAAGGACATGGAAGATGGTTTGGCAAAGGAAAAAAGCCAGAATAAGACTCAAGAAGAATGGAGTTTCGACCATCTTATTGAAATCTGAAACAGAATGTATTTAAATAGATAGGATATTGTATGTATGTTGAACAAAGACATTGTTATGAACTGAGATAAAGAAAAAATTTTGGTCATTAAAATTTAGCAGTATAAATATTAATAGCTAATCTGAATATTGATTGGTGCATAAAGGTCATGTAAAAGTGAATAATGTAGACAAGCTAAAAACCTATTGTTGAAAGTAATAAATAGGACTATATGGAATCTGAAAAACAAAAATTATCAGTTTAAACAAGAGATAGCAGATACAAAGAGGAAGAGAGGAAGTGTTAAATACTGAAATAAAAAGAAATTTTGATTACTACTTAAAAAAACCTGAAAATTAGCAAAAAGGAAGGATACCATATCGTATGCTTAATTTGTTAACAAAGAGAGTGAGAAGTTAAGCAAATGGGATGTATATTTTGAATATTAGATTTTGTGAGGAATGGTGATAGATGAATTGGGAGTATATTTAAAATCTTGGGAATGATAAATATCAAATGTTAAATCTAAATGTTAGTGGAAATTAAAATTGAAAAATCTATTAGGTCATTGATTGTGTAAAAGATTATATGTGAAAACAATTAGAATATGTGTAAACTAAAAACTATGGATATATGTAAGAAAGTTATTTTCTATATGATTGATAAGATAAAACTTGTCTTTAAATCTACAAATAGACAGTATATATGAAGGAGAAAAGACAGGAAATGTTTATGGTAGCAATTTGAAATCTGTACTAATGATATCTAATTGAATTACTACTACCCAGCCACCACGTTGCTTTTCAAATATGTGAATATAATATTAGAAAATTAATAAAATTTGTAAAAAAAGAGAATTCTCTCAAATGAGTGGTGCTCTGAACATCTGCTCTGCAAAGAAATTTAACTTATAATATTCAGTCCTGAGACAGATTAGGGAGTGGACGTCTGGGAATGAGAATGCAGTCTTCTTTTCTGCTACATTCAGCAGTAGAAGGGGTCTGACTTTATTATGTAAAGTGAGCATTTAAAAAAGAAAACTTTCAGTGCCATCAAGTAATGTGGGAAAGAAAGGGAAAAAGTGTGTAGCTATGTCAAGCATGGTTCTGCCAATTGCTTTTATAATTACAGGGAGTCTATATCCAGAGGCCACTGAAGCCAATGGAAAGATACTGTCAGTTCTTGTTGGCTTTGGAGGAAGCCCAGGATGTTCAACTGTCCTTTGCCAAGTCAACCATCTTAATATGCTATATTATTGCATGCTTTTTGCATTAAAACTAATGTTGGACTTTGAATTAAGCCTTCTTTTTTCCAGATCATTTTTTCCTGTCTGGTTACAATAATGGAATGGTTGTCTTTGAAAACTTGCACAGATACCAGATCGACAGCTATCTATATATTTAGAAGAAGCAGTTTATCTTGACCTGTATAATGCTGTTGCTGATTGGCTGTTAGATAAATTGTGTAACCTTCATCCAATTACAGCTCAAAGCTAGGCAAGATCTAGGTGAGAGTGTAATATACCAAGGTAAAACATTACCCAGCATGAAGATCCACGCGGCCGTGTTGACAGTGACAGCTGTCAAAAGGCCGCGGATTCCAACACGCATGCACGCCCTCAGCCGCTGACAGTGACAGCTGTCAAAAGGCTGCGCATGCGCAATTCCCCCAGCAACTGACAGCCGCGAGCTGTCAAAAGGCTACACATGCGCAATCCCCACCAATCTGACAGCCGCGAGCTGTCAGAATGCCGGCCGAGGATGCACGCCGTCTCTCAGCTGGAGCGCCCGCCAGCTGACGGATTTCCCCCAGACAAGCCACGCATGCGCTATCACCGGGGAGCTGTCAAAAGCTGCCAGCTGGCCATTGGGCACAATCTCACGGCTGGAGAATGCCAGTCCCTGATTCGTTGTTATGTTTTGACCTGTTCCTATATAAAGGAGTTGTGTTTGCTGTGACAGCTCGTCCGGAGCTGAAGTAAATAAATCATTGATTAGAGCCGGCCGTCTCTCTGTTCATTGCTCGAGATAAAACAGAGAGAATAATCACTCACTAGACTCACATGGAGCAAAGGGCTGTACAGTTGGTAGGCAATTATCTCTAGAAATATTTAGGATTCCTAGATCCTAAGAAATTCCCTCTGTTTATTCCTTACTTTGGCAGGGCAGTTCTAGACTGGCATTTTTTGGAAAAAAATTCTAAAAAACCTAAACTATATTATCAGATCACTTTTCAGTCATTTTTGTTTAATGTACAAGGTGACAGAGTGATTTGTTTTATTTTAAAAAAACTTTGTTTAATATCTTCAGTGATTATTGGATTCAATCAAAATTTTCAGTCTAGCTCTAAAACACCTGTACTTCTTGCACTGAGATTAAGCAGACTTCAACTCTCAAATTGCCCTGCAAATTATATCCCATTACAAAGTATCCTATTAAAATTTTAGTTTTAGATATTTAAAAAAGTGGCTTTGAAATATTAAACAATCTTTAACCTCAAACACTTTTTCAGTAATATAGGGGTTTCCAAGCCAAAAAATATATTTGGTCCAAATATGCTTTTGCCTTTTATTAAAATATACAGTATTAGCTTGAAAGATGCTATCAGACTCTTTCTAATATTAACTGTTAGCTCTGTTACTTGTATTGAAGTTTCACATATATAGATACATAACGTATGTTGTACTTTAGCTACAGATTCAATGGCTCTTTCTCTTTCTCAAAATTATGTTTGCAGAAATTGAAGGGACTAGCTATAACTGTTGTCAAAACAAGCAAAAAAAAAATCTAAGCCAAACAAAACTTACCTTAGTGTTTATTACATTCGAGAACTCTGTCTTTAATCTTCTATATGATTGTGCTTTTTATAAATCTAATATCCTAAGCCAATTGTGGAAATATGTGCTCCTCCTGATTTTGCTACTACCAATATCCAATAGAGGAAGTAACTGCAAGAGGAAATAGCTAGCTTAAATGTAAAGCAAAAGAAATGGAAAATTATTATCTGACACACCCTGCATACATTGTCTGCTCATGTAAAGGTTCATGCAATCTATGATTTAGTATTTTTGGGGAAAATACCAGGAAATATATAGAAGGCCCCAAGGGACACGGTGGCTCAGTGGGTTAAGATGCTGAGCTTGTTGACCAGAAGGTCGGCAGTTTGGCGGGTCAAATCCCGAGTGCCGCGTAACAGAGTGAGCGCCTGTTACTCGTCCCAGCTTCTGCCAACCTAGCAGTTCGAAAGCACGTAAAAATGCAAGTAGAAAAATAGGGACCACTGCGGTGGGAAGGTAACAGCGTTCCGTGCGCCTTTGGCATCTAGTCATGCCAGCCACATGACCACGGAGATGTCCTCGGACAAGCGCTGGCTCTTCGGCTTTGAAACGGAGATGAGCACCGGCCCCTAGAGTCGGAAACGACTAGCATGCATGTGCGGGGGAACCTTTACCTTTACCTATATAGAAGGCAGTTGGACAGAATGTAACTTCATATACCTCAGCCAACGGGGAACCAGGAGGGATGGGCAGCTGGTATAGGGAATATATAAAGATGTTGATTTGAGATTATGAACTTTGGAGAGAACCAAGCCTTGATGGCTTCTCCCTGCTTATTGCAATAAACAAACAAAAGACCTTCACTGTGTCTTGGCTGGTTATTGGTCAGGCGAGTTTGCCTCTGGTTGAGAAGGAAAGTGGCTGGAAGCACATAACAATCTGGTTAGCTGAGGCTTCTGGGAGTTGTACTTCAGCAATATCTTGGAGGACCAGAGATTTTTAAAAGAATGACATCTGTGGGCCCACACTTCTCAGTGATGGTTCTCTTGCTCATGGGATCCTCCATACCTGATCTCAATAGACTGGTAAATTCAACCAAGAGAAAACATTCTTAAAAATATCAGCCTTGAGCCATACAGAATTTTTAAAGGTGACAACCAATACTCCGAAGTTCATCAGAAGCTAATACAGCTGCCATATTAATGTTACATGAGGAAACCTCGATATTCCCATAACCATATGGGCCATTGCACACTAAACAAGCTGAAGTTTATAAATGTTCTTCAAGGTCAGTCCCATGTACAGCAAATTGTAACAGACAACTGTAAGGAGAGAAGCATGTAAATGACTATATGGAAACTATCGTATTCCAGAAATCACCACAATTGGAACATATGTTACAATTTGCAAAGGCACACCAGACCAAAGCTTCCACAGTTGTTCAAGAAACAGTGGGAAGGAGGGAGGGAGGGAGGCCTCAGCCCAGGATATTTTCTTTCTATTCAGCTTTTCAAAACCATTAACTGACCACTCAACATTGAGACACAGGCAGTCTCAGACCTAAGACACAGAGAATATTGATTATATCCCCAAATGCTTTAAAACTGATTCATTTACAAGGGCTAATGCATAATACTGTCTCAGTGGAATCACTGGTGCTACTGATGATGTAGCTGGTAGTTCTGGTTGTAACTTCAGAACTGGGAGAAAGTGAAAAGACAAACATTTCTGTGGTCTAAGAGCTTTATTTATGAACAAGTGGACAAGTCAATTTTTGAAAGAGGAGATAATTTATTATTTTTACTTTGCATTCCTTTGCTAGCTCACATTTCATATCTAAATTTACATTTTGAATTCATGAGGTAGGCTGGCTGCATATGTAACCTAGAAACCTGCATTGTTAGTCTCTTGAGAGCTGGGAGAGCAGCAAGGATGGGATAGGGATTATGAGAGCATAGAAAAGAAGCTGAACAGAAGGGATAATGTGGACAAACCCATTGAGGTAGCAAGGGCAGGAATAAGTTGAGCTTCTTTTTGCACTGGAGAAAAGGCCCCAAACCCATATTTACCATAAAGGGTTCTAAAAGTATGTTTACTTCCTCATAATTCAAGTAGATGTGAAATTGCAGGTATTTGGAAATGATTCCTTATCTATCTCTTCCTAGCAGCTTTACGATTCCTCACTGTGGTACCTAAAATAAAGGACATGTAATAAGCACATTCTGCCAATTAAATAAGTATCAACTAACAAGAAAGTAAACATGGCATTAAACATTAAAGACTCAAACAACTTTACATTTGCTTCCAAAGGCGTTTAAAAGCAGAAAACTAATAAACAAGAGAGGATAATTTTTTGCTGGAATTGAGTTTTGGAATTTCTGCTTCTTTACTAAATATAGTTCATTTCTTCATGTGGCTTTTCAGTTTGGCAAAACAAAGCCTTCCATTTGTATCTGGCAAACCAAATTGCCTGCTCAGCATATTAACATATGTCTATGCTATACACATAGCAGAATGAATGTGTTAGTGTAATCATACATTGGACAGATGGACTATATAATTTCAGATGTCAGGTAACAGAACTCAGATTAATGCTCCTCTATATAAAAGCTCCCTATAGGCAGAAAACACCAAAGAGTCAGCTATGTATGGTCTCATTTTTGTTTTCTGTTTTTGTAAAGGTTTTTTATGTGGGAGAATATTCAAAAAAATATAATCCTTGTGATTGAGATTCAGTGTGATACTTTCCAAATGGTCAGTTCAGGATTTTACCATATCATTCAGCTGCATGTGTGGCTACCTATAGAAAATAGCTGCATTTTGCTTCAATAAGGTATTTCTCCAGGGATATCATATATTGACTGTAAAAACCTTGATGATTTCTGGATATAAAGAAATACAGAAAAATCTAACACTTAATGATCAAGTGGCTATGTACATTTTGATTTGATGCTGCAATTTTTGAAATGTCACAGCAATTGCATTTTGCTATTTTCAATGGCATAGCAATGAAGTGATTTACTTCATCAAATAGCCCTTCATAGTGCTCTCATTGGATTACAGTCATACAATATATTCATACAGCTAAGAGTTAAAGGACACTTGTTTTGGCTACATCTTAATCTTTTCACATTCTATAGAGTTCTAAAAATGTTGTCAAAAACAGTTACTCAAAGGTATAAGCAACTAACAAAAATCTTTCCATGCCTGAATATAATTGAGATATTGAAAACATTTAATCATATTTGCTCATTGGTTTGGGGTTTTATAGCTTGAGCCACTGTTTAATGTCTCTTATTTTCATGTGCAAATGTTCATACTAACAATGCTGAATCAAGAAAAGGTGAACCTTAGTTAAATCATCACTTTCTTTTGTTAATGTACTAAATATTTCAGGCAAATTTATTCTAAAATCTTCCATGAATACTAATGTTATGTATTCCTAGCTACTTTCCTTCTAACCAGAGGCAGGTTTGCCTGACCAATAACCAGCCAAGAGACAGTGAAGGTTTTTTTGTTTTGTTTATTGCAACAAACAGGGAGAAAAGCTTGTCAAAGCTTGGTTCTCTCTAAAGTTTCAACCCAAAATATTCCCTTCTTTATACAACCCTGTCCCGGCCACCACATTCCTCCTCATTCCCCATTGGCTGAGGTACAATGAGGTTACACTCTTTCTGACTGCCTCCCATATATTTCTTGCTACATATTATATCATAAGGGACATGGTGGCTCAGTGGGTTGGGACGCTGAGCTTGTCGATCAGAAGGTCGGCTGTTTGGCGGGTTGAATCCCGAGTGCCGCGTAACAGAGTGAGCGCCTGTTACTCGTCCCAGCTTCTGCCAACCTAGCAGTTCGAAAGCACGTAAAAATGCAAGTAGAAAAATAGGGACCACTACGGTGGGAAGGTAACAGCGTTCCGTGCGCCTTTGGCGTCTAGTCATGCCGGCCACATGACCACAGAGACGTCCTTGGACAAGCGCTGGCTCTTCGGCTTTGAAACGGAGATGAGCACTGGCCCCTAGAGTTGAAAACGACTAGCACGCATGTGCGGGGGAACCTTTACCTTTACCTATTATATCATACATCACATGTACATTAAAATTAGCAGATAATATATGCAAGGTGTGTCAAATAATAGTCAACAAGGTATTAGGCATGCTCAGTTGCCTGTTTTGAGTTCTGGTGATATTTTATGGTTCCTTAGAACAAAAGGTTCTTTCCTGTTTTTCAGTTTACTTTGCCTTTCCTGTTATCCCATTGAGCTAGTTTCCTGTTATCCAATTCAGTTTTATCTTTCAGCTAGCTATTTCCTCTTGAAGCTACTTCCTCTTACAGATAATTCCTCTTACAATTTTAAATTTTAAAGACCTTTCATTTACTTCTATCACTAATAACAAAAGAAAGAACTTGGGAAAATGAAATATTCACCATTATCAAGTTCCTTATGATTAAATAATACTCTAATTTTCAATATTTTATGAGAAACTGGTTAAGTGATTAAGAAGAATTTACTTTTAATAAGAGCTATAATTAAGCTATGTTTAATAAGAAAATGTTTGGTTTATAGGAGCATTATAAAATTTGGAGCTAATTACCTTGTAAGATGAAACAAATATTGTAATATAAGGATAAAAAGGGCCTGGGAGTTGCTGGGAGTACAGTAATCTGGGCTGTCATCAACTTGTTTCAGAACCAAGCACACTTTGTGCAGCGTCCAAAGATTCCTTCAGTCTAGACCTTAGCCAAGATGTTTGTGCAACACATCTACCAACTACATGGGGTCCTGAAGCACATTATCTCAGACAGGGGGCCACAATTCACCGCAAAGTTTTGGCAGGAATTCTTGAAAATGATAGGCTAGCTTAGCTAAGGGGTTTAGCTCTGCCTATCATCTGAGAACTAATGGGGCTGCTGAACACACCAACTCACTAGCAGAGCAATACTGGTACTGCTATGTAAATTAGCAGCAAACTAATTGGGCCAAACTCCTGCTTTTCGCAGAGGTGGCATATAACAACTCAGTGCACAGCAGCACAGGTTTTACTCCCTTCAAAATGGCCACAGGGATCGAGTTCATGCCCATGCCAGAGCTCTCAGAGGAAGCCCCATCCTCTGAGTCATTAGCTGATTGGTTGGATATGGCCCACTGTGAATGAGGCATTGAATAAGACTAGGGAAAGTCAAGAGGCAAGCAGGTCATAAGAGAGCCCTCCAGTGAGAATTTAAAATGGGGGATAAGATGTATTTGTCCACCAAGTATGTAAACCTGAGGCAACCTTGCAAAAAGTTAAATCCAAATACATAGGTCCTTTCTACATCGTCCAGATCATAAATCCAGTGATGGTGGAGCTGACGTTGCCGAGAAGCCTCAGGTAAGTTTGTCTGGTATTTCATTGCAGCCTTTTAAAACCTTTTCAGGGATCTGAGGACAGTCTGACTGGTCGGAGGCCAGTCAGAACCACATCCTTTCCCCATCTTAGTAAAGGGAGAGGAGCACTATTAAATTAAAAAGATTCTCAACTTCAAATATTACAAGGGAAAATTACAGTATCTAGTACTATGGAAAGACTACCCATTAGCAGATGCCAAGTGGGTGACTACCCCAATGTTAGGGCAGTGAGGTTAGTTAAGAAAATTCACATTACAGCTCATATTTGTGTAAATTGGTTTTGCTAACAAAGAATTAAAGGGAGACTGATATGCATTTCAAACTTATTTGTTTTCATCAGTCAGCCATACCCTTCTGAGATTCGAACCTGGGCTGATTGCACATTAGGCAGTTGTTTTCACCTCTAGGCCACAGGATCTCTCTCGCTTTGTTAGCTGAGAAGCAAGGAAGATATGTGTCAAATGCTTGTTAACTATTTTTAGATTACCTAGATGGCCTTCTAGCAAAACCAATTTACACAAATATGAGCTGTCACCAGTGGTGACTACTGCCTGTCGATGGCCTTCGGTTAGGCTGAAACAGGAAATAAGATTTGTCCTATGTTTGGGGCCTAGCAAGGTAATCTAAAAATAGATAACAAGCATTTGACACATATCCTCCTTGCTTCTCAGCTAACAAAGCGAGAGAGATCCTGTGGCCTAGAGGTGAAAACAACTGCCTAATGTGCAATCAGCCCAGGTTCGAATCTCAGAAGGGTATGGCTGACTGACGAAAACAAATAAGTTTGAAATGCATATCAGTCTCCCTTTAATTCTTTGTTAGCAAAACCAATTTACACACACACACACACACACACACACACACATATATATATATGTTAACTATTTGTCAAGGCTTCTGAATGCACCTTGCTACTTAACTCTTTCTTTCCTGCTTTGGCCTGACTACATATATATATGTAGGTCTTTGGTCATTCGGGTTTTTTCCCACTTAGAATTGGAGGTATCAGGGCAACGTTTTGTCGAAACGTGGCCATAACATTTCTTTTCCATAACAAGAAGAAATATTACTATTGGACAATATGAACACTTGATGGGTGAGGGTGATGGAATCTATCGTTTAACTAACCAAGCCTTTGAGTGGAAAAAGAGCTAGTTTTGTTTTCTTCTGGGTCAATGTAAATTTTCAGTAAAGTATTATATTCTTGGTAAATTCATGTCCCAGGAGGGTTTTTTTCTGGAAATGCCAACTGGACAATTGACAATTATATTTTAACATATATTTAAGATAATACATTTTAAACTAATTAATACACCTTTTAAAAACATTATAGCAAATTGATTTGAAAACAGTGAAATAACTTATTTTTATCTTAAAATGAGGTTACCACAAAAATAATTTTATTTCACATATGTTGGATAACTCAAACACTTTTGTTCAGGAATTATTTAAGATAACAACCTTTCCTTTTATTAGCATTTATCAGAAGAGAGATTTATTCTTAATTGATATAGCTGCTGTTAGATGTTACACATTGTTTTGCAGTATATTTGTTAATGTCGTTAAAACTCACTTAAATAATTCAAATTCATTATAAAAAAACTAAGGAGTTCAGCAGAAAAGTTGGAAGCTCAGAAAAACAAAAATGCTAAATTTTTTTAAAATGCTGGGGTTTAAGCTAGGGAGATTTTTTTGTAAGGTTGTACAGTTCAGTATTAAAACCACTATCCAGGTAGTGTCCACTATAACCAAAAAGATGTGCAATGGCAGTATCTGCACCTCATATTATTGCAGAAAAGCAGGGTGAAAGCAGTGAGGGAGCATTCCTGCAAAGTAGCCCTCAATCTACAGTGATTAGCCTAGAATATGGGTTGGCAACCTTAAGCACTCAAAGAGCCACTTGGACCCATTTCCCAGAGAAAAAAACACTAGGAGCTGCAAAACTCTCTCTCTCGTGTGCGCATGCACGGGGGGAGCTTGATTGAAGAGTTTAATTAAAAAGAAATAGAGACTGTGCATACGTTTTCTCTCTCTCTCTCTCTCTCTCTCTCTCTCTCTCCCTCTCCCTCTCTTTCTCTCTGTCTCCCTCTGTCTCCCTCTTTTTCTCTCCCTCTCTCTGATCTTCTGCTCACCTGGCTGAAGTAGGAAAAATTGACAGAGACCAGGCCAAGCTCTTCAATGTAGGAAAGAGTTTATTTGCACAGGTTCAAACTGCCAATAAAGCATTTTAAAAAATGTCTGAACCCCGAAAGGTCGAAAGCAGCATACATTTATACAGTTACATTCATCTAGTATTCATACGTCATAGTATAGGCGTTACATAGGGAGGAATAATATATGGTAATATAGATAACATCATATGGAGAAGTGAAATATGCTTGGTGCGGATAAACAACAGAAAAAGGAGGTTACATGTGATATATGGCTACCCCAGAGGAAAACAACAGGATGCATATGTCTGGGTCAGGATAAAAATACTAACGGCTGAGCACAGTTGTTGGCTGACAAGGAGAGGGAAGTAGGACATGGGTCAGAGGCTTAGGCCTTAAGAGCTCTGCTGTAGCCTGAACCAAAGTTTTATACCTTCAGGCCTTCTGTCCAATCTTTGGGTAAAAATGTTACACCTGAGTTGGTACCTTAGTTTGCACTGTCTCATGGCAAGCTGGCTTTATGCTGTTCTCGGACAAGCTGACACACATTCTTATTGGGCTGGCTCTCCTGCCCTTGAGAGTTGCTGCATTTTGCTGCTTCCTGTGGAGATGCAGCAAAGGCAGGAGTCCCACCCAATAAGCTTGTCAGTTTCTCGGAGAACAGCATGAGGCCACTTTCTTTTTTACACACACACACACACAGACAGACAGACAGACAGACACACACACACACACACACACGGACTGGGAGCCTCAGGAGAAGGTTGAAAGAGCCGCATGCGGCTCCAGAGCCACAGGTTGCCGACCCATGGCCTAGAAGAAGGTAAAGTACAGTGAGCAAATTAGACAGTAATGCTTGAACCGAGTTGGAGAAGACAGCAGGAAAATATTAAATTTTAAAAATGTACACATTAAAATAAGGAACTGGGTGTTCAAGAAGTTTTGATTCCTTTGCAGCTAAAGGAAGTGAATCTTAAAATAAAACAAATCCATGTTAATTTATTGGGACTAATTTTTTTTGTTGTCTTCTTAACAGAACTTTAACAGGAAGGATTTATCAAAGAGTGTAATTCATTGTTCCAAGAAAATTCCTGAAAATAGTCTAGCAATAATTCTTAACTAGCAGCAGAAATAAAACAGTTTCTTTCAAAAGTTCCGGCGTCCTTCGGAGGGCCTCTGTTGAGGCTTGCAGGGCTCCGAACAGCTGATTTTCGGAGCCGATAGAGCTGCGGCCTAGAGCGGCCTCCGGAACGGCGGAAGATCGTGAAATGGAGGAAGAATGGTGTTGATATGGACCGGCTGGCGGGGAGGTGAGCTGGAGTGTTGCGGCTGCTCTGCGGCCATTCCACAGCCGTTCCAACATGAGGACCCACGGTTTGGAGTTGGAGAGCTGGCAGTTCATGTCGCTGACCGTCAGGCAGCACAGGTTACCTTTATGTCACCCATGTTTCGTGGGGCCAGCTGGACTCGAGCTGCTGAACTTCGCCAGCTGGTGTTGGACCCATTTGTTACCTAACCTTTCTTGTTATGGAGAAGGATTTTTGCAGCCGGAACATCTTTCATCTTGTCATTTTGCAGGCTTTTTATGCCTTGGCAATTGCTGCTCAACTCCTCTTTTTTCCCATGACCCCACAGGACTCAGAAGGTCTCGGGGTTGAGTCACTGTGAGAGAGTGGCTCAGTAATACCATCTGCTACCCCTTAGAGGTGAGAGATCTAAGGGGGTATGCCTTACCCGGGGTATGTATCTCGTTCCACTCCCAGATTGGTCTGGGACCGCTGTGAGAGGGCGGTGGCTGACCTGTTTCGGAGGTTACCCAGGAGGTTACCCAACTCAAGTGGCAGAGGAGCTGGTGGACTGGATATTTACTGACCTTCCATTTTTAGATCCTCCTTATTGACTATGGGACTGCCTTGCTGGACCTACTTGGACAATGGCTCACCTATTTTATTCCAGTATGGACTTATTCGCTCTCAGGGGTGGCCCCCCTTCCTGGGTGTGACCCGCCTCTGTTTTTACCTCTCCTCTTGATGACGAGCCCAATTATTGGGACCCTGAGAGATGGTCGGGCAGGGATAGGAGCCTTTGTTACAAATTCAACAAGAGGCCCCTGGTTTGTTTTTCATCCAAATAATTTAAAGGGTTAGGGAGGGGGGAGGGATTGCAGGTTTGGTCGGAAATATCCACCAACCGCTATTCAGGCCAGGCCTGGGACAGATCACGGTGGGATGGGGCTTGGGCTGGGTGCCTCCAGGGCCCCAGAGCGGGGTGTGGGATTATCTATAGGGAATGGCAGCAGGCGTTCGAACAGAGGGCCATATCAACACCTGGGAGTGCGTCCCCGCTGCCTTCAAGCGGTGATGTGCTCCGACCCTCTGGTTTCGACCTGTGGTTCTGGGAACAAGGATGAGCAGCCACCTGAGCTCAGGCTTGTGTATTTTAATGCCAGGTCCGTAGTCAATAAGGCTCCTCTCATTCGAGATCTGGTTGAGGAGGAGCGTGCGGACCTGGCTTGCATTACGGAGACCTGGTTGGGCCCAGAGGGTGGTGTCCCTCTGGTTGATCTCTGCCCACCAGGTTTCAGGGTGCTTAACCAGCCTTGGGCTCAGGGTAGGGGCGGGGTGTGGCGGTAGTTGTGAGGGAGACCTTATGTCCGCAGGAGACCACCGTTGTCCAAATATCCAGGTGTGAGTCTCTCCTCCTCAGATGTGGCCCTAGGGCTCAGTTGGGCTTGCTGCTGGTGTACCTTTCACCTAGTCGTGTAGCAGCAGCCCTGACTGAACTTCTCGACATCCTCTTGGGATTGGTGATTGAGTTCCCCAAATTTATGATTTTGGGTGATTTCAGTCTACCATCCCTGGGGGGATCATCTGAGTTAGCTCGGGAGTTCATGGCTTCCATGACAGCCATGGACCTGATGCAAGTAATTCAGGGCCCGACTCATGGGGGGGGGGTCACATGCTCGATTTTGTTTTTCTATCTGGATGATGGTTAGATGATCTGGGTGGGGGTTCCCCATTTGTTATGCCCCCGTCATGGACTGATCATCATCTCCTGCGGCTGGTCTTCCATTTTGCCACTCCCCATCATGGGGTTGCGGAACCAACAAGATGGTTCCACCCTAGGCGCTTAATGGACCCTGAGTGGTTCCACGTGGTGCGTGGGTCCCCACCTGCCGCCTTCGCTCACAGCTTGGCCGATGCCCTAGTGGAAGCCTGGGAAAAGGCAGCCATGGAGGCACTCGACCGAGTTGTACCCATGCGGCCCCTGACACGGTGCAGATCCCAGTGGGCTCCATGGTTCTCCGCAGAGCTCCGGGAGATGAAGCATCACCTGCTGCCGGCGTCAACTTCCCTCCGCCCAGTGCGTTCCCACAGAGAGGGCCTCCTCAGGGTGCCGCCGGTCAGAGAATGTAGGCTGGTGGCCCCCAGGGGGAGGGCCTTCTCTGTGGGTGCCCCGGTTTTATGGAATGAGTTACCGGTTGAGCTCCGGACGGCGCCTGACCTTCGCTCCTTCCGACGCGATCTGAAGACCTTTCTATTTGAACAAGCCGGCCTGGCCTGATGGGGGATAGGTTGGGATTTTTACCGAGGTTTTTTAAATTATTATATATTGTTTTAGTTGGGCTCTATTTAATTCTTTTTAACTTTTATATTTTGTATTTATGTATGCCCTGTTAACCGCCCTGAGTCCTTCGGGAGAAGGGCGGTATATAAATATAATAAAACATAAAAACATAAAAACAAACATCAGAGACAGGGCCTAGAGAGCTGTTGAAGATCCAGCCAGTCTGAATCCAACCGATTACGACTAAGGTCCTCTATGAGGTCTTATCTCGCGGCGATGAGGATGGCAAGGTCTAATTACTTTGCTACCCTCATCGCGTCCGCAGATAAATCGCCCGGCCTCCCTGTTTAGGGTGACCCGCTCCCTCCTTAATCAGGAGGTGAGGGAGGAGCCCTTGCAGGGTCGTGCTGAGGAGTTTAGCCAACATCTGTTGGACAAAATCGCTCGGATCCGAACCGGTTTGGACTCCGACTGGGCAGAGTCTGACGGTGAGGACATGGGCGGTCTTGGTGATGTTATCTGTGATGAGTTCGATCCTGTGACTCTGGAAGATGTGGACAGGATCATAGGGAGGCTGAGTTCCACCACGTGTTTATTGGACCCGTGCCCCTCCTGGCTGGTTTATGCGGCTCGGGAGGGGACATGAGGCTGGTTCCAGGCAGTGATATCTGCTTCTTTGAGTGAGGGTAGTTTTCCTGCCACCTTGAAGGAGGCGGTGGTGAGACCCCTCCTCAAGAAGCCTGCCCTGGACCCAGCTGTTTTAAACAACTATCGACCGGTCTCCAACCTTCGCTTTCTTGTGAAGGTTTTTGAGAGCATGGTGGCGCATCAGCTCCCTTTGTTCCTGGAGGAAGCTGATTATCTGGACCCGTAGCAATCGGGCTTCAGCCCCGGGTACAGCATGGAGACGGCATTGGTCGTGCTGGTGAATTATCTCTGGCAGGCTCGGGACAGGGGTTGCTCCTCTGTCCTAGTCCTATTAGACCTCTCAGTGGCTTTCGATACCATCGACCATGGTATCTTGCTGCGGCAACTCAGGGGGTTGGGAGTGGGAGGCACTGTTCTTCAGTGGTTCTCCTCCTACCTCCTGAGACGTTCGCAGTCGGTGTTGGCAGGAGGGCAGAGGTCGGCCTCGAGACCTCTCATTTGTGGAGTTCCTCAGGGGTCGGTCCTCTCACCCCTCCTGTTCAACATCTATATGAAACCACTGGGTGAGATCATTCATGGTTTTGGGGTTGGGTATCATCAGGGTGGGTCCGGATTACTTACGGGAGCACCTGCTGCCGGCATCAACTTCCCTTCGTCCAGTGCGCTCCCACAGAGAGGGCCTCCTCAGGGTGCCATCGGTCAGAGAGTGTTGGCTGGCGACCCCCAGGGGGAGGGCGTTCTCTGTGGGCGTGCCGGACCTTTGGAATCATTTACCGGTTGAGCTCCGGACAGCTCCTGACCTTTGCTCCTTTTGCCATGACCTGAAAACTTACTTATTTGAACAAGCTGGCCTGGTCTGATGGGTTTGGGGTATTTTAATATTAATTTTAATTAATTTTTATTGTAATTGGGCTTTTCATTTAATTTTTATCTTAACTTTTGTAAATTGTATTTTTATTGTATTTATTGCCCTGTACACCGCCCTGAGTCCTTCGGGAGAAGGGCGGTATAGAAATTAAATTAATAAATTAATTAATAATAAAATGGAAATTATCACAAACTTTTATTTTTATCATCAACTTACAACTAATCCTTACATACTGTATGAAGATTACATATAGATAATTTCAGTGAAATATGGTAATGTTTTACTGAAACATTTATGTAAATTGTACACAGAGATTTCTGTAAAGATATTTGCTTTTCTCATTTAAGTTCTTATAATTTAATATGACAAGCTCCTGTGAGAATTATTTAATAATCTTGGTGGCATATGACTGAAGGTTTAAATTGAACTGCATGTATTTATACTTTGTATTTTATGTATTTGTATTCTTTTTATTGTGTGTATTTTCAAGGTCAAAAGGCAAGACAGGACAGCTTCTATTTTATTTATTTTTCTTTTAGAATTAAAAAAAAAAATTGTGAGCCTAAATGTGTGCTTTCTTTTTCTGCTTTCCCTACTTCTCTGAAGACGTTTCTAATTCATTTTCTTTAGCACTTTATAGCCTGCCAACAAACTAGCAGAAAGATATCCCTTTGTTAGAGGCTATGTTCTTGTCTAGCTGGAACATCCTGAATATCTATTATTTTCATTAAGTAGACTTTAAAGTACAGTAATGTAAATCCATCTATTTTGCAAGAGCATATGCCATGATTTGGAGAAAAAACTGATTTCTATGCGCTGTGTGAAGTTAATGTCAAGTTGAACTAAAGAAATGATCTCCCAGTTCTGAGCAAAGAAAATGTAGAAAAGAAAGAGCTGTTCAGCAAAGCACCAAGTTTTTCATTTTTTCTTCCCATCAGCTACTCTGCAGCAAACTTTATTTGTATATCTGTGTTTATTTATAATTATTTATTTATTAAGAAAATTTATATGGCTGCCCAATCCACTAACAATGACTTACAGAAATAAAACCCCAATACAAATAAATCTTCACTCCACTGGGGCCAACAATCACATTTTGCACACAAAACAAAAGTCATTATCATCATCAGTATCTCTTCCCAGATGGAACCCAAATAGCAACAGTTCTCTAAGTTTTAATAATTAAAAATCAAGAGTAGATTGACATGAGCACTTTGAGAAACAGAGAAAAACTATATTAGGAATACAAATAATTGTACTAATCTAGTCCAATATATCATTACCTTTGTCTATGTCAGGATAGATAACATTTTGGACACTAAGGAGTCACAAACAGTATGTGAATTTGGTAATTACACAATATACGGCTATAGTATTAAAGAATTTAATTTGATCTGTATTACTATAAGCATCAACTGAATTTATATTACAGTACTGTATGAATTAAACAGTTATCCTTCATATTGTGCATGTCTTTAAATTTTTGCAGATATATTCAATTTTTTAAATTTATTAAAATATGCTTTAATGGACCAAAAAAGACAAAAAATTAGAATAGAACCCAAATTACAAATATACAGTGAAAATACTGTTCATACCTGAGACGAAACCAAATCCAGTAAATTTTTACTTTCATTGCAATGGCATAAAATCTGGCTACCTTTCTGGAAATTCTCTGGTTTTAATAGGTAGAGCACAATTCCTGTGTGAGATTGATTTAACTCATATCTCATAAGAGGTGATATATCTCTGCTTTTGAAGGATGGTGAATAGAGTATTTCAGAAATACCTGTGCTGTTGTCTTGACTTCAGAATCTGAGCAGATATATGGGCAAGTCTTGGTAGATGCTTTCATTACATTTTTCTGGCAGAACCATTTTTGGAAGAGCATCCAAATATGCCAGTGTAAAAACCTTTGTAACTGATGGAACAAGTAGATGATAAAAATACATAGAATGTATGTAAGAGTTTACTATAATACAGAAATGAAAAAACATATTCTGCCTCTTGGTGCAGATCTTCTGCTGAAGATTTCTCTATGCTTTGCCCAGGCCTAACAAGAGATACCAACAGGGCGGGGTGTGATGTAATTTCAGACTTATTTTGGAGTGAAATTATAGTACGTGTGTATGCACATTTTACAGAAAAATAATTCAATTAAAATTAATTTACAGAAAATGGAATGAAATGTTTTTATGATTGAATGATTTATGATTGAATATGTGTAAAAGTGAAGTGACCAGATTTACAGACATATCCATTTCTTCTTCCAATAAAATATATTGCTATGCTCTGTATTCAGATTTCAGAAAGGCAGAATCCAACTAAAAGTTGGATAATTCCACCCAATAAGAGCAACTTGACTGTGAAATTATTTTCCCAGAGAGGTACAGATTCCCCTTTCCTGGATTAGTGGGGGAGGGCTTAATTTGGATTCCTGAGCTAAGTAGGAGATTAAACTCAATGTCTTACTGCATCCAGTTTTGGTCACCATGATGTAAAAAAGATTTTGAGACTCTAGAAAGAGTACAAAGTACAAAGATGATCAGGAGACTGGAAGCTAAAACATATAAAGAATGGTTGCTCGAATTGGGTATGTCTAGTTTAATGAAGAGAAGGTTGAGGGGTGACATGATAGCAGCGTTCCAATATCTTAGGGGTTGCTACAAAGAAGAGAGAGTTAAGCTATTCTCCAAAGCACCTGAAGGCAGGACAAGAAGCAATGGATGGAAACTAATCAAAGAGAAAAGCAACCTAGAACTATAGAGAAATTTCCTAACAGTTAAGAACAATTAATCAGTGGAACAACTTGCCTCCAGAAGTTGTGAATGCTCCAACATTGGAAGTTTTTAAAAGAAATTGGGGAACTATTTGTTTGAAATGGTATAGGTTTCCTGCCTGAACAGGGGGTTGGTCAAGAAGACCTCCAAGATCCCTTCCAACTTATTATTATTATTGATCATCACACTATCAGCCAGATGTTAAGACTGGATTTGGCATTTTTGTCTACCTATCGAGTCCTTACCAAGGACCTGGGATAGGCAGATGTGGATGTTGGATGGTATTATAGATATCGTCTCAGGATGGAAGCAGTTCCTAGTAAGGCTGTCTTTTGCAATTGACTAATGGTGAATTTGCCAATGCCAATGGTGTTCAAGTGGTGCTCCAGTTGTTTTGGAATTGCACCCAAGGCGCCTATTACTATTGGTACTACCCTTGCTTTCCTTTGACACAGTCTTTCTATTTCTATTTGTAGGTCTTTGCATTTTGTTTTCTTCTCCAGTTCTTTCTCATATATCCTGCTGTCTCCAGGCACTGTATTATTATTATTATTATTATTATTATTATTATTATTATTATTATTA
>JAKJMR010018103.1:1165904-1211090 GCA_024449315.1 Daboia siamensis | reverse complement strand
TATTATTATTATTATTATTATTATTATTATTATTATTATTATTATTATTATTATTATTATTATTATTATTATTATTATTATTATTATTATTATTATTCCTTTGAACTTCATGATTCTATGATATCTTCTATGTACCAAAATGCAAGTATCTACATGAGGATTTAACATCTTCCATCATATCTTAGACACAGAATTTGTATTATATAGATGAGCAAGTGCCCAAATAAAGCCATTCTAGTATTTTAGTCCCACTGTTGCTGGAACCTTCAACTTCAAAAGCTACTGTGAAAAACAAAAAATATTCTGAAGCCTTTGAAATGTTATAAAATATTATTCTATAGTTTGGGGACAAATAATCACAATAGGCAACTGTTTTTATCTAAAGTTCCTATTCATGACAAATATGAATTTAAGGATTTGTCAGAATCCATTTATATGGATTAACCCCCTATCTGTGCAAACCTAAATCTCACCCTGTGCTGCTACCACGTGGCTGTTTTGGAGTAATTACAATGTGGGCAGTCAGACCCTCCTACCCTATGATGTATTTCCTTTTCCCTCCCCTTTCTGGGATGGACTTCCTCCTCCTTTGTCTCTGGAGAGAATACCATGCTTCATTGTCCAACTAACATGTGACAACAGCAGATGTGCAGTCGCTGGGAATATTACCATTTTCTGACCTTGGAGATACCTTGGAAATATCTTGGAAATGCTGTACAAACGTCATCTTAATCTACATGCAATAAAGGTATTTCTATATGATAAAGGGTGTTTTCCATGAGTTCAAACTATCTGAAGAGAGCTGTTAATGTTAAGGAAATCTGCTTATCTAGACCATAGAGGTCTTATCAAGAGAATAAATAATGCACAATGGCTTGGATTCAGAATAGTCAGAGGATGCAGGCAGAGCGATACAGGAGATTCAGGTGAAAGTGGACTTCTGATCTTTAGCTCAATGGACTTTGCAGACTTTGAAAGTGAAAGTGCGTAGTGGGTGAAAATGGCGGCTAAATCTTCCAGAGTTCTTAGAAGTGCGGGGGCTTCCTCGGTGCAGCAGTCTTCGTTGCAAGCTTTATTGCCCCCTGCACCTGCACCTACTCCAGCTCTGACAGTTAGAGATTTGCAGAATGTGATGAAAAAAAGCTTTGGAAAAGCAATCACAGCAAATAGCTGAGATTATAGTTGAAAACCTGGATGAGAAGTTAACAGAAAAATTAGTTGAGGTTATGGATGAAAAATTGGATGAGAAGTTAACAGAAATAAGGGCGGACATTTTACTTGCATTTCAAGGCATGGCTATATGTATCGAGCGTCTGGATGAAAGAGTGGAAGATTTCAGCCAAAATAATATCAGATTAGATGCAAAAATGTCAGAGACTGAGAATGTGGTGGATAAAATTGATAGTGATTTAATCTTGATGCAGTATCACGAGATGGAGTTTGCTGTGAGGATCAGAGGCCTTAAAAGAGAACCCTAAAGAAAATTTGAAGGAAATAGTCTCTGAGGCTCTGGAAGGGGTACTGGGGCGGCCAGCAGATGGAATTGTGGAAGATATAGATAAAATTTTTCGTGTTAATTCGTGGATTGCAAGACAAAGGAAGCTACCCAGCAGGGGGTTGGACAGCTCCAGGCTATAACCGCTTTTGGTGGGAAGCCTGAATACAGCAAGTCGTTGACTGCCCCAGGGCATGGTCAGCCTGGTGGGAAGCCAGGGTTTAAATCCATTGGCCACCTGCACTGGCGGGAAGCCCAGGTTTGAATCTATTGGTCGTGATTCACCTGGGCAGGTGAATAAAGAAGTACTACCCAGCTCAAGTGTCCATCTCTTGGTGCGACCACGCGACTTTGCACTTTATGATCCTATTTTGTTCAACTGGTGCATTTATTGCAGTGGGTGACTTTAACCAAGTGGATTTGAAAGCTACCTTGCCACATTTCCATCAATATGTGGACTTTTCAACCAGAAGGGAAAATACACTGGATCTTGCTTATTCCATCATCAAGAAGGCTTTCAAAGCTGGGCTTCTCTGACCATCTCTCAGTGCTGCTTATTCCAGCATATAAACTTTTACTAGTCAGAGTGAAACCTACAGTAAAGTAGGTGAGGGTTTGGACAGAGGGAGCTATAGAAGCATGACAAGACTGCTTTGAGTGCACAGATTGGGACATATTTAAGGAAGCAGCTACTGATAACCAACATACAAATGTTGAGGAGTATGCCACCACAGTGTCTGCATATATCCAAAAGTGCATAGAAGATGTCTGTATCCTGAAAAGCATTGTTGTGAGGGCGAATGAAAAACCGTGGCTGACTTATGAAGTCCGCAAGATTCTGAAAGCACTGAATGTGGCTTTTTAATCTGGTGACATGCTGAAAAGAGCCATAAAAGGTGCAAACCAAGCCCATTGCCAGAAAATTCAGAACTTTTTCAAGGACCCAACAAACACCAGCTGAATGTGGCAAGGGATCCAGGCCATTACAGATTACAAGGTGACTCCATCGAAATGCAAGGATGACAGACTTCCTAAACAAACTTAATACATTTTTTGGAAAATTTGAGGCATCAAATAGCACTCTTGCTAGGAAAGCTGTGCCCCATCCTGAGGAGCAAGTGCTAAACTTTGATGTCACCTCTGTCCAGAAGACACTGCAGAAAGTTAACATTCAGAAAGCAGCAGGCCCAGATAACATCCTTGGACATGTCCTTAGGGAATGCGCGAATGAGCTGGCTTATGTGCTCACAGATATTTTCAATCTCTCATTTCAGCAGGCAGTGGTCCTAACGTGCTTTAAGATGGCCATCATCTTACCAGTGCCAAAAAAGTCCACAATTACAGGCCTCAATGATTACCATCCGGTTGCACTGACATCCACCATTATGAAATGCTTTGAGAAGCTTATAAAAGACATTATCATATCCAGCCTCCCACCAGCATTTGACCCACTTCAGTTTGCCTACCGACCAAATTGCTCTACAGAGGATGCTATTTCTTCTGTTCTCCATCTGAGCTTGAAGCACTTAGAGGAAAGAAATACTCACATGAGTTTGTTGTTTGTCGACTTCAGTTCATCGTTTAACACAATCATTCCCCAGCATCTAGTAAACAAACTGGGCCTTCTAGGCTTAAACACTCCTTTGTGCGACTGGATTCTTGATTTTCTTACCAACAAGCCCCAATATGTGCGTGCTGGAACAAATATCTCTAATACCATTTTCTTGAGCACAGGTTCTCCTCAGGGCTGTGTCCTAAGTCCACTGCTGTTCACCCTGTTGACTCATGACTGTTGTACTAGGTTTGCCACCAACCATATTGTGAAGTTCGCAGATGATACAACAGTAGTGGGCCTTATTCATGATGACAAGGTGGAAGCTTACCACAAGGAGGTTGAGGGGTTGGTGAACTGGTATAAGGAAAACAGCCTAGTTTTAAATACTGGAAAAACCAAAGAAATCATTGTCGATTTCAGAAAAGGCAGGCACAGCCACACTTCTCTGTGCATAAATGATTCACCTGTGGAGATGATTACCAGCATCAAATTCCTGGGTGTGCAGCTAACGAGTAGGCTGGCTTGGTCACTCAACAGTGAGAAACCAGTGAAGCAGGCACAGCAGCACCTGCATTTTTTGTGTCACATGAGAAAAGCACATCTTCCTTCCCCTGTTCTGACCACTTTCTACAGGGGAACAACCGAGAGCATCCTGTCATATAGCATCACAATCTGGTTTGGAAGCATCACTGCTTCAGACAGGAAGGCGGTGCAGAGAGTGGTGAGGATGGCCGAAAAGATTATTGGCAGTTCCCTCCCCTCCATCCAGGACATAGCACAGAAGCATTGCTTGAGCAGGGTCCATAAGATTATCTGGGACACTATTCAAGAAAAGGATAAAGTTTTGTCCGCAATTGTTTTTACTGGGCATTATTACTGATACTACTGTTGTGGACATTAAGCTGATGCTGAACTTGATTACGGCAGCGAGACTTTTAATAGGGCAATACTGGAAGAAGGAAGAACTGCCGACTATAGAAGAATGGACTTTAAAGGTTTCTAACCTGGCAGAAATGGCGAAGATTTCAGCGTATTTGAAAGACCACTCGCAACAACGATATAATGCGGAGTGGAAAAAATGGATTGATTACATTCAGAATAAATATGGGACTAAAAAGTTTCATTTAGCATTTGAATAAGTATTTATGATATTTATATCGCTTGTAGTCATTTTATAAGAGCTAAAGTGCGGTAGACATAATAGTTTATTGTTATTAGCATATGGTAATTTATGATTGTTTTTTTACTTTTATACCTTGTATTCAGCTCTGGGAAGTCGGGGAGGAGGATGGGGGGAAGGGGAGGGTGAGAGGGTGAGATTGGGTTGGGAAGGGAGGGAGGGGGTGGGGGTTGGGATGTTAAAGATAAAATGTATTGAAAAACTTTTCAATAAAAAAAAAAAAGATTATCTGGGACACTACACATCCTCTTCACGACCTGTTTTCCTTGTTACCTTCTGGGAGGAGGCTTCCTGGTATCTGCAGCAGAACATCCAGATTCAGCCATAGTTTCATTCCATACAGCATTAACCTTATGAACTCTCAAGCTTCCTCCTTCCATTATATATTTAAGATGGACAGTATTTAATATTTAATATTTATTTGTTATGTATATGTAGGGGTGTGGGTCTATACATATGTGTATATGGTATGGTATATAGTATGGTTAGGTGTGTGTCATTTATGTTTGAGAGCAGGCAACTAAATTTCATTTTTGATGTGTGCCGTTGTGCCCACAGTGAAAAATGACAATAAAGGTTATCATCTTATCTTATCTTATCTTATCTTATCTTATCTTATCTTATCTTATCTTATCTTATCTTATCTTATCTTATCTTATCTTACCTTACCTTACCTTACCTTACCTTACCTTACCTTACCTTACCTTATCATCTTAGTGTGGGAGCAGAGGAACACAATCTTAATTTCTTTATCTTGGCCCCTCGTCTTATCTTCCACTTTGAGATTGAATATTATTTTGGTTTTGGTTTTCTAATTCTGACACTCAGTTCTTCAATAACTACCACAGCTATACTGTAGGAAAATTGATTGGTCTGTTTGATAGATGTTATATTAATCTTTGCAATATCCTTATTCACATCCTTCTTTATAGATACCGGTCTTTTTTGGACACTGCTTTCAGTTTTGGCACTACTTATAATTCTTGCATACACCATGATCTTTTTTTAAAATTCTTCTTGTCAAAGGGCCAATTCATTGGTTGTTTCAGTGCTCCCCTGTATTAGTTTTGCTGT
This sequence comes from Daboia siamensis, assembly GCA_024449315.1. Classification (NCBI taxonomy): domain Eukaryota; kingdom Metazoa; phylum Chordata; class Lepidosauria; order Squamata; family Viperidae; genus Daboia; species Daboia siamensis. The sequence goes on along the minus strand of JAKJMR010018103.1, from coordinate 1,205,786 downwards.
TATGACTTCTACTAAGTTATAAGGAGAAAGATCAAGACGCAACAACTGCCTCCCTGTCTCCTTCCATAGAAGTAATGTGTAGTAGCAGCATGACTCTATCATGATGTTCATTTCCAATCACTTCCCAAGGTAATCTGACTCTATTCTTGGATTTTTTATAAGCTTAAATAAGATATCACTCAAGCACTAACATTTTTGAAAAGGGAAAGCTACCGAAGCATTTTGTTGATTATTGTTTTGTATTTATCTGCCAACAAATTAGGATTTATTTCATGTTAGACTTTGGCCAACTTTGAAAGCTCCAGTTTTGGAAATCTCTTTTAGGGAAATCATCTATATTTTTATACTTTGGTTTCATGTTTTGCATAACAAGTGTCTAATTTCAGTTTCTGGAACTATTTGTGATTGAAATTATCTTAATTTTAGGAACTTTGATCCATAGATATCTTTGGTTCTTTGAAATATCATCCAATATTTAAGTCTGTTTCTTATACTGTATTCCAATGATATTGTGCCAAAGGGCCACTGAAATAGATGCAAATCAGAGGACCAAGGTCCTATTTGCTTCCTGCTGGTGATTATGGTGAAAACCTTTCTTGCTAGAAATGCAGCTTTCTATTCTTCTATTATTTCAGGGTTAAGTTGATAGGAGGAAGTGTATAGGGCAACCTTTATAGGGCTTTATAACATTACATGTGTCAATCCTATTTTTATTGCTAGGATGAACAAAAGCAATAAATTCCTACAAAATTGATGTCATGTGATGGAATATAATGGTCTCCAAAATAAAAGCCTTTATAATATTCACTGCTGTCACTCAACAACTGAATATTTATTACATTATAATTAAATTGCAAATCAACAGACAAATTAATCATGCTTGAATGCTGGAGCAAATCATATGATTTGCCTAGAGAAAACAATGCATTGATGTCCAACCCATCCCTTTTTCTTAGCCTGGCTCAGTTCTGCTGCACAGCAGGACTCCTGATATCCTGCCTATGACTGACTGCATGATCCTCAAACAAGTAACTGAAAGGGTTATTTCTGCAGATGTTCTAACTCTTTGATAACATAATCCAGCTGTTACAAAGAGTCTGAAGGAAAAAAAATAATAAATATGGACTCTCTGGCTACAAGGGGTTTGAAGGGACACAAATCACATTAATTACATCAGAATCAAATCTCACTGCCTTTTTTTTTTAAAAAAAAGGTGGCAGATATACTGATTTATTTATTGGCATGCATATATGTATATCTATGTATACATATTAAGACATACATTGTAAAGAAAAGCTGAAACTTGTTTAAGATTCTTTTTTAACTTTGATTCTAGCAACTCTTATTTTGAGTATTTGAGGGCTATGTGTAAGCAGTACTTGGGATAAACAAAAAAGATACTTGGGTGCACTTGCTTGGGACTCCTTTGTACAGTTGCTTTTTTATTTTTATTTTCCAGAATTGCATACAGCTGCAGCACAATTTCAAGATTTGTTTGGTGTACACAGTTTCTAAGAGGGTTACATGCCGATCCATGCACTATATAATGGTAGGTAGCAATTTCTCAGGTAAACTAGCCATAAGGACTAAGGTACCGGTGTGCACCTTATAAATATAAAATATCTTGTACTAATGTAACTAGTGTGTGTGTGTGTGCTCACAAAGAATCCACTAAACAACTTAACCCCCAAATTGCCAGATGTATGCTATATTTTGGCATATTTGCACTTACTATTAAATTGCTCCTGGTCTGTAATTATGCTGGTTTGACAGTAAGCTGGCTTAAGAAAATCCTTAACCAAGATATTTTGGCAACAGTTTGCAAGGTATTCAATCCAGAATGAAGGCTACCACATCCTTGCTTGGACATTTCCACCACTGCTCTACTTTCTTGCATATACACACCCAATGTTAAATTAAATTTGTATATATAAATGTTAAAGCATTAAAATGTAAATATAGGGAAGCATAACAAACTGCTTTTTAAAAAATCCTTCTTTCTACAAAGCACTTTAATTGATTCTTTAACTTGCTTTGCCAAATCAAACCAAACATTTATTATGGTCATAGACCAGTGTAGAAGGTAGAATTGAAATGCTAGAATCAGTGGTGGAATTCAAATATGTGAACAACTGTGTGGATGCTGCTTCCAGAAGTCTGTTCTGGGCCTCGGCAACAAAAAATTAGCTACCAGTTCTGCCAAAGTGGTGTGAACTGGTTGAATCCTACCATTGACTAGAATGGATTATTTTTTCACTTGCATAGCAAAGGTTACTACTTTGAAATATGGAAGATTTTTTTAAAAAAAATTACATGTTTTCTTTCTTTAAGTTAACCAGTCATTCCTGGTTATTTATTTATTTTAGAAAAAGTCAGGACGTTTTCTATTTTGTTTTTCTATTCCCCTGATATTTGGTTTTTACAATCAGCTCTAAGTAGCCCAAATAACCTATGTAAGGTAAATAAAAAAAGGTAAAAATTATACTCCAAGACTTTTTTTAAAAGTCTCGGGGATAAATTTAGGTAATACTGATAAAAATTATTTAAAAATATTTTAAAAATTGTCATGAGTTCAAAGCAATAATCTTTGCTATGTGAAAATGAATATCCCTTAAACTCTTTCATGTCTGATATCAAGTGTAACACAGAAACTACTAGACTGCATAGTAAATTTCTAACATTAGAGATTATCCCAATTCCAAAGACAAAACAATTGCACAGAAATATCTACAAGATCTTACTCAAAGCTAGATCAGCATATCCTGAAATTAAAGGGGATTCCAACCAGTATGCTGCTTTTAATTGCATTGATGCTTCATGTAAATAAAATTGAATGAATATTCTGAAATCCTCCAAAGATAACTTGGTGAATATTCATGCATATTGGCTGAGTTTATTATGAGCCAAGTTGTTAGCAATCAAATCTCCAATTTTTATCACTGTTTGCTTTACTATGTGTGATACAAACACAAAGTGGTCAGTGGGTCTAGAACAGGGGTGTCAAACTCGCAATGTCACGTGATGTGTCGAGACTTATCATGACTTTTTTGCCATTGCTGGCAATGGGGTGGGTGCAGTTTTGCTATGATGCATCCAGCCCACAGGCCAGCAGTTTGACACCCCTGGTCTAGAAAGTTCTGTGCCTTTTAGATTTTTGTCATAGTTTTTTAACCCACTATTATTATTTTGCATAAATAACTCAGTGGTAAACATACCTTATACACCTTCCTTTTCCTATTTTCCCCACAACTCTGTGAGGTGAGTTGGTATGAGAGAGAGTGACAGACCCAAGATCTACCAGCCAGAATTCCTAGTTAAGTAGGAACTCACTTTCTCACTTTCTAGCCTGGTGCCTTAACTACTGGTCAATTACTCTGTCTATGATTTTACTCTACCCATGTTTTTCTTTTGTTGCACTTGTACTTTGGTCTGTGACCACAAATAAATAAAATATATATAGTTAATTACTCTTTTGATATAGATATATTGATAATGTAAATTGTTGCCTCTGCTCTTGTCTTGCCCTCTCTCACTCCCCCTGCTTTGCCTGCCTTGTCCTGTTTTTGTCAACTAACTATTTTGGATATTTGCTGATATTTGCTGAGACCGTTAAAAGTCGTTGGCGCTGTTTGAATTTGTTCTACCAGCAGCAAGATCTGACTGCTGGCCAAGTGATGGATTCTATTGCAAATCAGGGCTGTTTCCAGAGGAGGCAGAGGAGGAGAGGACCTGGAGCTTATGGAGCAAAGGAACTGGATGAGGCTGTCGGCAGGCCCAGAGGGAGAGGCTTTTGGAGGAGTTGGTAGTGGCAGCAGCAGCGTGCTTCAGGGGCGAAAAGAAGCAAGGCCTCTTTAAGGAAAAGGTGGAAGAATCAGCATCAGAAAAAGGAAAGAAGGCAAGGTTGTCAGAATACAAGCTAACTTGAGGGCTAATCCACATGGAGCCCCATTTCCATCTGTCCTGTTTGCCATCTTTCCTAGAGACTAAAATGGACAATGTGAAATTTGAGCGGGCCCCAAATAAGGAGTATATATCGGAGGTGGTGACCCTTTGAGAGCTGTATGCAATGAAATTTCATTTTGATGTATGCCGATTGGTGTACATTCAAAGTGACAATAAAGTTATCATCATCATCATCATCATTTAATAAATTGTAATTGTATTTATTTATGGTCAATTAATTGTGAAGTAGCTACAACACTGAAACAACACATAAAAGTGACTCAAATACAATAACAGTAATAAAATCATAATACATAAAATATACTTACATAAGAAGTAAATAATATGTTAAGTCATGGGCTCTGGAGAGCAGGAATGATGACACAAGGCTGAGTACAGAATAACTCATACTTTTATTCTTGCTCGAACTGTACTGAAGCTTGGGCCGCAACCAGCCACAGTATATAGTCTAGCCCCTAGGCGGCAGCCAATAGGTTTGAACCCACGCTTGCCGCCTGACCAATTGCAGGACCAGAGACGGCCTGTCTGGGTTGCTGGAGAGCCGTTAGCTCCTCTAGCAATGCACGTGATGTAACACCACAAGCCCAATACATAACATAATAGAATGGAACAAAGCAAAACAAAACAAAACAGACAAAATAAAAAGAATAATAAGACAAAGGAATAATAAAAAGGACTTCCTAAAGATGTTGTTCCAAGATTAGGACACCTTAAGTTTTCTTATGACAATAGCTGTCAATAAGAATTTGGCAACTCATTTTGTATTAATAGGGTTCTGGTTTGAAAATAGAAAATACGCCATCTCTCACTCACTGAAAACTTGATCTCTATTTGGAGGTGGTACAAGTATATCAGACTGTAAGTTCTTGGAGAACAGACAGTGAGGAAATACATACGCTAAGATCTGGGATTCATACTAGTCATATGGACAATTTCTCTTATTTCACTGGATTTGATGAAATCTCCCATTTACTACTGTTGAGGGGGTCAAAAAACAAATCAGATTGTTCAGTTTGGTTCACAGATGTAAGATTTTCCAGGAAAGAAACTATTCTTGTAGACTGCCTGTAGCTGTAAGGTCCTGCCTCAGCTATCTTCTCAAGAAAGCATGATTCTTGAAACAAGTGTTATTTCCAAAGGATCTTTTACAAAGGGAAAGTGATTGCATTAGATGTTCATTATAAGATTTAGCCTACAGACTCCTTATCATTTTTGCTGCTCTTCTCTGTACTCTTCTAGGATCTCAAGCATTTTATTTTTTTTTATTTTAGGAACCATGGTGACCAGAACTGGATGCAATATTCCATGTGTGATCTCACTATTACAGTATAGAGTGGTACTATCACTTCTTATGGTCTTGACACTATCCCTCTGTTGATCCAGCCTAGGACTTCATTGGCTTTTTTGGCACCTGCAGCACTTTGCAGGCTCATATTTAAATGGTGGTCCTGTCCTATTGGGCCAGGTACTGCCTATTCTGTACTTGTGCATTTGGGATAATCTGAAAGCTATTCAGGAAATTTTTCCTGAGCATCTTGGATTGGTTGGGTGTTTAAATGTCTTCCTATTGCTATTTTGGGCAAAAAGCCAAGTAATTCTTTCCAAGTCCAAATTACAGCATGTAATCTGTAATAAGGAGATTTGGTGCTTCCTTTGTTTCTTCCAGTGCTCCAATGTGTTGTATTTAGCTATCCAGAAATTAACTGGGTATCTTTCCAGGTCTTTTTCTGACTTGAACATTGTGTCATGGTTCCGATTAATGAGACAGATCAAAGAACACTGCATGATTGTTTATTTTAAAAAAGTCTATAATGATGAGAATGGAGCATCAGCACTCATGGATGAATGCCAGAATCTGAATTCTCCTCCACTTTACACATCATATCATACAGAATTTCCCTCCCATAATTACATGTCATGAATCACATTCACCAATTAGTTTAACACACAAAGTTTCACTTCCCTTCTGAAGTGCAATATCTCTTACCTTCTCAAAACATCTGGGTTGAATTCCTCCCGTACTTTAGTGATTCAAAGCCAAACAGTTAAAGCAAAAGGCTGCCTCTTATGTTGTCAGTGCAAAAACATGTCAATGTTTGCAGCATTGACATCCAGCCCCCCTTACAAAAAGGACAGATCCTGTAATGTAAACAAAACACAAGTTAGGAGCTGGCTTTTGGTTTATTGGGCTGTTTCTCATAAAACGTTTTGATAAGTCTGTCAGCTTTCACATAGCTACATTTCACCCAAATGGCTTCAGACAATAGGTATCCCTTCCATTGTACTAGGTACTGCAATTTTCCCTTAAAGATTCTAGAGTCAAGAATATGTTTCACTTCATAATGGGTCTGACCTGCTACTACAAGGGGTCCGGGTGCCTTCTTTGGGGGAGGTCTTAAAGTGGAGGCCCGAAAAGTTTTCAGTAAGCTACAATGGAAAACCGGGTGAATTTTTACCAAAAGTCTGGGGAATTTCAATTCTACTGTGACCAGGTTGATGATTCTCACAATGTGGAAAGACCCCAAGAATTTCGGTCCTAATTTCTTGCTGGGTAATTTGAGGCATAAATATTTAGTTGACAGACCTTTTCCCCAACTTGGAATGTTCTTTGGGGAGCCCTCTTTTTATCAGCCAGTTTTTTATAAGTCTCAGAAGTCTTTTTTAACACTGTTTTCATGTTTCTCCAAACCTCTTCCCACCCCATCACCCATTGATCAAGTGTCTGGGAAGCAAAGGGCACCTGAGGGTAGTCAAGCATTCAGCTGAACTCTTTTCCTTGGCTACTCTGAAAAGGATGTAACCAGTGCTGCTGTGAACAGAATTATTGTAGGCCACCTTGGCGAAGGGGAGGAGGTCAGTCCAGTTTGTCTGTTGGTAGGAAACATAGCATCTGAGATATTGCTCCACCATTTTGTTAGTGGATTCTGCAGCCCCATTGATAGCTGGATGAAAAGCAGATGATAAGCCTTGAAAAGTTCCAATTAATTTAATTAAAGTCCTCCAAAATTTCATTGTGAACTGCACTCCTCTATCCAAAATTATTTGCTTAGGGACACCATACAGTCAGTATAGATATGTTTCAGGAACAATTTAATCAGTGGTTGGACAGATGGGAGTCCTTTGCAGGTGATAAAATAAGCCTGCTTCAAAAACAGATCTATTACAGTCCAGATGACAGTATTTCCTCTACTTTTGGATAGGTCTACAATAAAGTCCATAGCTATTTCTTCCCATGGTTGAGAAGGGTCTGCCACTGACTGCAGTAACACAGAGGTTTTCCCTGGAATTCTTTTCATGGTGGCACATACGGTACAACTCCTGACATAGTTTTCTACATCTCATTTTAGCCCTGGCCACCAAAATTGCTGGCGGATGAGGTGTAGAGTTTTTAAATATCCGAAGTGTCCAGCCTGTTTTACATCATGGCTGTGTTTAAGAGCATTGAGACAGAGGGCTTCGGGCAGATACAGTTTCCCCCCCCCCCTTTGTATGCCAAACCATCCCTGCATGTTAAGGAGGTTTGATTATCTTTGAACCATTGATTGGTGAGGAGCTCTCGTTTTAGCTTCTTCATTCCTGGGTCATCAGGATTAGGGGTTCTGAAGACTTCTAGTTTGCCAACAGCCGACAATGGACATCTGGAGGACGGCTCTCATCTTCCACATCCAGATTCACATTGCTGGGGGATCCTTAAAGGACCAAAGAGTCACCCTGGAGGGGTTTCCAGACAGAAGGGGCTTTTGCAGAAACACAGGGGAGCAGGAAACCTCCCCCCCGGTTAGTCCCTGCATTCCCTTTGTACCAGCGGACGAAAGACTGACCATAGGAATATGGCCGGTTACTAGGCTGTAGACAGCCAAAGTCAAACCTACCACCAGGCAACATTAAAGCAGCGTGTAAGAAACGGGGGTAAGATTCCTCTCTTATACCTTAATCATCTTCTTTTCACCTAATTAAGCTGCTAAGTACTTTCCCCCCTGTGGAGAAGGGGGGGGATTTAACTCTCCCTTCAAAAGGTGGCAAAAAAGCCCAGGGGTGCTTTTAAAAAAAATATTAAAGAAAGAAATACTAAAAGAAAAGAATTTCCAAAGTACTTGGGGGATACCCAGTGGCTAAACTTGAAATTGCAATCTGACTTTCTCTTTAAAAAAAACCAAGAAAATATTTAAGAAAAACAAGATAAGAGTAACCTTGAACACCAGATGTGAATTTTCATGATGGAAGAGTTTCAAAAACAAATTCATCCTCTGTGGGAAATATCTTACCAAACTTATCAGTTCCTTTCTACAGCTGGTGATAAAATAAGAGCTTTTGGAAAAGAATTAGAAAGCATCTCGATGAAACAAACTCAAATTCAAACTGTGACTACAATTAATATCTTATTGGGACAGAACTTAACAGAAGAAATTGAACAACCAAATACATTGGCAGAAGAATTAAATATTCAACAAATACATGGAGGACTATGGGGAGACCTATTCTCCAACCATCCGGGCAGAGAGCATCAAGGCCGCCCTCGTAACTGCAGCTGCTCTGGGGGAGGAAGTCTTCCAATTTGATATCCAGACAGCTTACCTCCATGCCAACTTGGACCGGCAGATCTACGTGAGGGCCCCTCCTGGCTACCAGCAGGAAGGGGGAAACACATGGCTACTCCGAAAAGGGTTATATGGTCTCAAACAGTCGGGGAAACTATGGTACGACTGCCTTAGAAAAAGTTTAGAACGAGTTGGTTTCAATGCATCCCATGCAGATGAATGTGTTTTCACACGAAACTCCAAGGGTACCACAGAACGGGTGTTAGTTTATGTGGACGACCTCCTATATGTAGGGCCTGACAAGGAAGGGTGTGATAAATTTGCCAAGGCCCTGGGGGAAAAGTTTACCCTGAAGTCTTTGAGGCGGGTTGACAGGTACTTGGGTGTGCACATCTTGGCCACTAAGGAGGGGTTCACCCTATCTCAGAAAGAAAAGATTGAGGAGTTATTGGCCAAATGCAAAATGGCAGAATCTAACCCAACGTGTAGCCCGATACAAAGTGACTATTACAGTCACACTCACAAGGACGGTCCTGAGTTCACAGATAATAAGCTTTACAGATCTGTGATTGGCTCCTTGCTATATATCAGCAATTGGAGCAGGCCTGACATAGCTTTAGCTGTGAATCTACTGTCCAGGCATGTGGAACACCCAAAGGAATTCCACTGGACTGCTGTTAAGAGGGTACTTAGGTACCTCAGGGGCATGACCGATGCTCTCCTTGTGCTGGAGCCAGAGAAGGGGAAGACGGCCCAGCTCTCCGCTTACTCGGACGCAGACTGGGCTGGTGACACTAAGAGTAGACAGAGCACCTCTGGTTTCCTCATATTGCTAAATGACTGTCCTATCCATTGGCATGTTAGGCAGCAAAAATTTGTTTCTTGCTCCACGGCCGAGGCGGAATATGCCAGCCTGTCGGACACAGCCAATGATTTGATTTGGTTCGATGCTCTGATAACGAGCATCTGGGCACCTCCTCCTCTGCCCATCCAAATTCAAGAGGATAATACGGATGCAATTGCAATCTCGGGGGCATATGCAGTCCCGCCACATAGACATACGCTATAAAAATGTCAGGCAGCTTGCCAAAATGGGGTTTATACATGTTGAGCATTGTAATACAACTGACCAGATAGCTGACCTGTTCACCAAACCTGTTCCCATTGACCGGCACAACCTTCTGTGTAAGCGTTTGTGTTTGGTCTTCTGAACGTGTATATGCATGTCTATGACACCTGCTCGCCCCTCACATACATTCACTGGTCTCTGTCATTGGCTGGCAAGAAGGGGAATTGTTAGATGTTTTTGTGCCAGCCATGGCAGTTCCCCAAAAAGGTCATCAGATGGGAGCAAAGAGGCATCTTTGCTCCCACTGATGGGTCAGGGATCTACGGCCCCTGCAGCCCCATTGGAGAGAGTTAATTGGTAAGGGAGGGACTGAGGACCCCCATAAAACCTCTGCTCAGGGGCTGCTCTCTCTGTGCCTGCTTGCTTGCTCTCTCTTGTTGCTCTCTTGTGGGAATGTTCCATGAGCTCAATCCAGGCATGGATGCTTCCATGCCAGGGAACTCTTTCTCTTTACTTTATCGTTAAAATAAAGCTTCATCTGATTGCATCCCTGCGTGCTGCCTTTTACTTGGAAGCACCTTAATGAACCATCGGCCTCGTGAGGCCATCTCACATTCTAGAGTCTAGGATTTCCTTTATTTCAAAATGTTGTTCTCCTTCCACCATGATTGGAGGTGGTGGGGGAGAATTTTTGGCTGTAATGGTGACTGTTGTTCTCTTTTCAGTAAACTGCAGTAAAAAATTGGGTGTATTTGTCTAAGATTTTTGGGTAATTCTGGTAATTCCACTATAAAATCCATGGCTATTTCCCTCCAGAGGGCTGAGGGATTTGCCACTGTTTCTAACAGTCCGGGCGATTTCCCTTGCAACCTCTTTGCAGTAGCGCAAGTCGGGCAGCTGGCCACATAACTTTCTATGCCCTTTTACATGGATGGCCACCAAAATTGCCTTTTAATTAAGTGTAATGTTTTTACAAATCCAAAATGCTCTGCTGATATGGGTTCATGGCAAAGCTGCATGAATGTGACCCTCTGGGTGGTTGGTATATATAACTTTTCCCCCATCCAAGGTAGTCTGTCCTTCATTGTGCACATGTGTCTATTTTTCTGGAACCATTCATCCATTTCCAAATTTTTCCGGAATTCAATTCTGGCTTGGCTATCCAGCTGCGGTTTTAATTTAGCTTGGGCTCTGGTAGTTACTGGCGCTGCCAGTTGTGATTCTGCCATAAGTGGTTTAGAATTGGTTGCTCGTGCTGTTATATTGGGGCATCTGCCAGGAAATTTTTTTTCCCTGGCAAATGCTAGAGCGTAAAGTGGAATTGGTGAAAATGTAGGGACCAGAGGGCTTGCTTGGGGCTGAGCTTCCTGGATGTTTTCAATGCTTCCAGATTTTTGTGGTCTGTCCACACCTGAAAAGGGATTTTATTCCCTTCAACGAACTGATGCCACATAAGTAATAACCAACGTATCCCGTATGCTCTTTCTCCCACACGGGCCAGCGCTGTTCCGTTTTGGTGAGTTTCTTGGATGTATATGCGCAGGGTTGCAATACCCTTCATTGTTTTCTTGTAATAGTACAGTCCCACTGTCACATCGCTTGCAGCTGCCTGTATTGCAAAAGCCTTATCCATGTCTGGGTGTTTCAGAATATGTTCTACAGAAAAGAGTCTCTTCAATCTCTCAAATGCGGCTTGGCATTCCATTGTCCATTTTAGTGGCTGGCTAGGTTTTACTGAGGATACTCCCTTCATTTTTAGTAAGTTTGTGAGGGGCAGAGCTATCTGGGCAAATGAGGGGATGAATTGGTGGTAAAAGTTTGCGAAGCCCAGGAAACTTTGCAGTTGCTTTCTTGTGCAAGGTGGTGCCCATTCTAATACTGTTCTAACCTTCTCTGGGTCCATTTCAGTGCCCTATGGGGATATGTGATAACCAGGTAGTCTATTCTTTCCTGGTGGAATTCGCATTTTGATAATTTGGCATATAGGTAAGCAGCTCACAGTTTCGTTGAAACCGCTCTGACTAGGTTGACATGTTCCTCTTTTGTTTTGGCGAAGATAAGGATGTCGTCTAGATAAACCAGGACCCCCTTAAATAGGTGCTCCCTTAGTACCTTGTTGATTAATTGCATAAATACTGCGGGGGGCCCTTGTAATCCAAATGGCAAAACTTTGAATTGGTAGCACCCCATTGTGCAATTAAATGTGGTTTTCCATTCATCCCCTTCCTTAATTCTAATGTGGTAATATGCTTCCCTTAGATCTAGTTTAGTAAAAAAAAATTCCTTTCAAGAGGTGTGATAACATGTCCTTCATGAGGGGTAAGGGGTATAGGTTGCTTTCACTGATTGTGTTCAATAGACAATAGTGCATGCACAAGCATAAAGAGCTGTCCTTCTTCTCTCTAAAGAGGACCAGAGCAGCCACTTTAGGCTTGGCTGGCTCAATGAACCCTCTTTCTAGGTTTTTCTTTATGAATCTTTCCATTTCCTCCTTCTCCTTTGGGCTCACAGAGTATAATCTGGTCTTGTGGATTGAATTCTATGGCACAGCCCGTGGGTCAGGGGGGAGCTCAGTCACCCTCTCCTCAGTGAAAACTTCAGCAAGATCTCTATTCCTCTGGTATTTCAGGTAGCCCCTTTTCTTCTCCCATGGATGCTTTTTCCGTTCTTAATTTTGGTTGATCCCTTTGGGGTTTTAAATCTGTAGGGTTCCCCTTCGGGAAGTTGATTACTGCCATCCTCCAATTTACCCCGGGGTTCCATTTCTTTAACTATTCCATCCCTAGGATCATCGGGTATTCCATGCCTGGGGTCACTACGAATGTTATGTCTTCCTCATGGTTCCCCAGGGATAGGTGGACTGATAAAGTGGCTAGGGTAGCTGGCACCCCCCCCCCCCTGCTATGGACCCATCTAACTGGCCAAATGAGATTGGTTGTTCTAGCCTCCTCAACAGAATGCCCAGATTTCCCACTAGCATTGGGCTAATGAGGCAGCGGGTGCAACCAGAGTCTATTAAGGCTTTCATCTTGACAGCTTCGGCCATGGAGGGAATTAATATAGTCACTGTCTTGAGAATGGGTGTGATGGGTCCACTTATCAGGGGTTCGCCCTCTGAGCTGTCATCTGAGGCATCCACTTGTGGTGTAGGCTGGAGTTCATTCCCCATGTTGAGCAGAGGTTGGGGATTCCACAGCTTCTATCACTCTCGTGGTAGATTCTTTTGGCTTCACTGGGGACATCCCGGATTTGCTGGCTGCTGATCTGTCTGGGTTGTGCTGGGGGGCTTTTGAGCGGCATTCTATGGCCTGATGCCCTTCTCTCCTATATTTGAAACAACCTGTTGGCTTCTTGGCCATAGCTGGTGGCTTCGCTGGCTCGCGCGTCAGCTCAGGTGGTTTCCATTGTTTTCCTCGGTGGTGCCTGTTCACTAGGTCGATCTCTACTTCCTCAGCCAGGATGTACCATTCATCGAGTTGTTGTGGGTCCCACCAGGGCAGGCAGGTGTCATATAGGTTGTAATTTAGGCCATCTTTGAAATGGCTAAGGAGGATATCTTCCGACCAGTTCAGCTTGCTGACAATGGCCCAGAATTTGTGCGTATATTTGGCTACCGGGTGTCTGCCTTGCCTCATCATTTTGATTCTTTCGTGGGCTTTGTGATCAGCCAGGGGGTCCTCAAATTGCCTTCTCAGAGAGGACATGAAACGGTTGAACTCGTTGAGCTCTGGGGCATCGTAGTCATGCAAATTCACCACCCAGTCTGCGGCCAGTCTGTCCAGAACAGATTGCATGATCTGGATACAGGCTTTGTTGTTGGGGATGTGCCTGCCATATTCTTCCATGTAGCTGAGTTCTTGGGTTAAGAAAAACCCCAAGCGTGTCGGCTCCCCCTTGAATTTTGCATCCAGCGGCAGAAGTCTTTGAATGGATCGGTGCCTTCATTGTTGGTGGTATTGTCTTCCATCCAGATCACCATCTGTAGTTCGGCAGGGAGTGGGGGCTGCTGAAATGGTTGCTACTGGATCAGTGGATGTCCCCGGGAGTGCAGGTTCCAATTCCCCCTCAGTGTCTCTCCAACTGCAGCTCTGGGTGCTGGTCCGGCCATGGAGCTCAGAACTCTCCTCCCCTAGGGAGCCAAGGGTTCTTTTCATCAGATCGATAGCTTTCTCTAGGATCCCAACTTTCTTCCTCTTCCCTTACGTGCAGGGATTTTTCCATCTCCTGCTTCCATTCTGGTTGGTTGGGCCCCTGTCTCAGGGTCACCTTTCCTGATTTCTTTTTGCACTTGCTTTTCTTTCCAACGCCCATTGACCACCGAGATTTGTGGTTACGTGTCTCCACCACCTCTTCTCCTGAGGATTATGACATTTCAGACAGCTGGCAGTTTTTCAGTTGGGGAACCGGCTCCCTCTATGGGAGAGTTTCTCCCTTCCCTGCCTCATCGTCTGACATATTTTTTTCGAAGTCCCCAAGCAAGGTTCTCCCTTCCAGGTTGACTATTATTGCAGATCCTGTCTAATGTAAGGACCCACTTCAATCTACATCTTAAGAAAACAGAACTCTTGGAAATGGTTTCTTCCAACAGGAATTTTTATTAAGAGAAATTGACTAAAGGCATGCTAGACAGGATCTGGGGGATCCCCCCACCATTCAATGTTTTAAAGTGTTCCCAAGCAGCCCCCCACCCACAGTTCTTCCGGGTGATTCAGACCAGCAGATTTCTAGGTGTTAACTTCAGGAAAAATAACATCAGTCCGGCTCCATTGGCATGATCATTCAATCCTCTTATTACCCAGATTCCAGGTGTTGCATCTTTCCCTCTCCCCTTTTCCTTCGCTGTCGGTAAAGAGAAGAGCTTCAGAGAGGCAGATGAAAGGCAGATGGCCACATTGTTATCGTTAGCAGACCCGAAGTGAATCAACAAAAGGTTACTTTGTAGTGAATACAGGAAGTGAAAGTAGTAAAAACCCCATGCATACCCCCTCCCCTTTTTTAGTATGACAGAATCCAGGAGAAAGTAAGGATTGTTTTTTAAATCAGATAATATATGGATAGAAATAAAATATAACTGGATTCTGTCACCCAAACCATTTCAAGTGGGGGAGAAAGTATATCTGTCCACAAAATACCTAAAATCCCTGCAGCCCTCAAGGAAGCTAGGGCCAAAATTTGTGGGACCATTCCCCCTTAAAAAAATAATTAATCTGGTTACAGTAGAACTGGAGCTCCCTAAAACACTTAGACAGTTTCACCCAGTTTTTCATTGCAATCTTCTAAAACATGTGCTGCAATTGCCCTTATGGCTAGCTAGAGTTCCTCCCACTCCTTCAATCATGGTAGAAGGCAAACAACATTTTGAAATCAAGGAGATTCTAGATTCTAGGAAACATCATGGTTCCACCCAATACCTGGTGGCATGGAAACACCTACATCCTTCCCAGAATGAATGGGTTCAGAAATGTCACATTAGAGCCCCTAGATTGCTTAGTAAGTTTCATGCTACATATCCAGATAAAAAAGACTAATATTTGTCTCTATCTCTCTTTGTTTTATCTTTCTACAGGTGGATCTTTCTTTTTTTTTTTTAAGGGTTAAAAAAGTTAAATATTTGGGAATTTATTAAACAGCAAAATGTGCAACAATAAAAGACAATAAAAGACAATTATGCAAGATTGCTAAAACAAATAAAATTGGATTTGGAAAAGTGGAAAAATTTACAACTTTCACTGCTGGGGAGAATAGCAACAGTGAAAATGAATATCTTACCAAAAATACTCTTTCAATTCCAAACTATACCTGTAAGACTGGGTAAAACCTTTTTTTATGAACTAAATACAACAATATTGAAATTTATCTGGCAAGGAAAAAAAGCTAGAATCAGACTGAAAATGTTACAAGAAGCAAAAGAAAGTGGAGGATTTGGATTGCCAGACTGGATGTTATGCTACCAAGCAACTATATTAACATGGCTTAAAGAGTGGATAATGCTTAGAGATAAAAGACTATTATACTTACAGGGGCATCACCTACAACTTGGTTGGCATGCCTCTCTGTGGTATAGGAAGAATAAAATTCATAGATACTTTCAAAACCACTTTATAAGAAATGCACTTCTTTTAGAATGGGGAAAAATAAAGGTGAAAATTTATATCAACAATGGCTTTCACCAATGGAAGCATTTGCTTACCCAAATTTAATTAATTACGACAAAGTTGTGACCTATAAAGATAATTTGGACAATGAAGGGAAATTGAAAGACAAG
Source organism: Daboia siamensis (assembly GCA_024449315.1). Classification (NCBI taxonomy): domain Eukaryota; kingdom Metazoa; phylum Chordata; class Lepidosauria; order Squamata; family Viperidae; genus Daboia; species Daboia siamensis. The sequence goes on along the minus strand of JAKJMR010018103.1, from coordinate 1,189,951 downwards.
ATTTACAAGAACAAGGTATTGATCTATCATGGTGGCCATATTTGCAAATCCAAGCGAGATATGAAAAAGATGCTAAAACAATGAGATTTTATAAAGAACAGACAGAATTTGATCAGATACTGCTAAAAACAGATGAAAAGCTAATTAAGAAATTATAACTATCTGTTAAGCTTAAAGATGGAGGAGGAACAAATAAAAGAAACAATGATAACATGGGCAAAGGACTTTTGACATAATATAGAATTAGAAAACTGGCAAAAGTTATGGGAAAAAAATGCTAAATTAACAAAAGCAATGACATATAAAGAAAACTTATATAAAATGTTTTACAGATGGCATTTAACACCAGTGAGATTAGCAAAAATGTTTAAAAATACTTCAAAAAAGTGTTGGAAATACAAACAAAAGCCAGGTACTTATTATCATGTCAGGTGGACATGCCCTAAAGCTAAAAGATTTTGGTCAAACAGACATTTATGGTTGGAGAAAATGACTAAAAAACAGATTTTAAGCCAGAATTATTTTTGTTAGGAATAATAGGAGCAAATTATGAGAAAGACTGTATATATTTAATTTTATATCTACTAATTGCAACAAGAATTGTATTTGCTCAATATTGGAAAAATGAAAATTTACCAACTGAAGAACAACTAATTAAATTTTTTTAGAGTGTACAGAAATGGATAGATTGACTTTAAAGATAAAAGAGAAGATTCAGTGTATTTTAGAACATAGGATAATTTTTATCAATGGCTAGAAAAATGAGTTAGAGAGAAAGGAATGTGATATGTAACACTGAATATATACTTGTAAGAAGATGACTATTGAGCAATTAATTAACATATTGTTTATGATAATTAATTATTCATTGTTTTTTAAAGACATGAACCCAGACAACATGCTGTTTGCTAAATATTAAGAATGTTATTTTAAAAAATCCTAATCCTAACCCCGACCCCACCCTACTCCTAATCCTATAAAACTAATTATATCAGACAAGGTCGATGGCCCATAGTTGAATACACACAGGAATTCCAAGCTCTAGCCAGCAAGCTGAACTTAGGATATCCTAGTAGGTCATTTCAAAGATGGCCTGAACAATGACCTGTATTATACTTTCATCTCTTGGGGAGATCCTGACTGGCTCCAAGATTGGTATATCTTAGCTGAGGAAGCAGAAATTGATTGTGCCAGAAGGCAGTGACATGGGGGGAGATCCTGGGGAAGCCGAAGCCTAGCCAACCTTTAAAATGGACGGTAGAATGTCAAACTGTATTTGAAAGGCTGAAAAGGTTATTTTTCGCAGAACCATTCTTAAGACACCCCGATAATAATAAACCGTTCATGATCCAATCTGATGCTAGTGATGTGGCCATGGGGGCAGTCCTAATGCAGGAGAACGATGATGGGAAACTGCAGCCCTGCATGTATAGGTCAAAGAAACCAACAGAGACAGAGTAAAGGTGGACAGTTTAGGAGAAGGAGGCTTATGCCGTCTGATGGACCCTCCTAACCTGGTGGAATTTTCTGGAAGGAAACAAAATCCCCTTCCACTTATGGACCTGACTACAAGAACCTTGAAGCCCTAAAAATATCCAGGAAACTGACACCTAAACAAGCAAGGTAGTCTCAGCATTTCCACCGTTTTAACTTCACTCTAAAACATTTGCTGGGAGGAAAGCATTTTCTTGCAGACACATTGTCTAGATTGCCACAATACAACAGCAATAAGGCAGAAATAACAGGTGCTTCTCATGCACCTTCTTGCACTCTCCCTGACTCTCCCCCACACCCTCACTACCTCCCCCATTTGCACTGCACCTCTTGTGCACTCTCATTACCCAACTGACACATGTAATTCCTTTTTTGCACCCCTAGCACAATTGTGCAACCCTGTATATCCTCCACGTGTGCCTTTTGCACAGCTCCTTATACCCTTGTGCACCCTCCTTGCCTTCTTCAACCTGTACAGCATTTCTTGTGCTTCCCTTACAACCTTTTGCACCCTCCATGAGCCACATACCCTGTCCAACTCTCTCCCACAACTTTGCTCACACCTTCACTTGCCCCCTGCTGGTCTGGGATTTGTAACATCTTGCTGACTTCCCAACTACTTAGGAACCATAGTATTCAGTTAACCAGGCCTGCGGGGACTGCTGTTGATAAACAATGTATTTTGACCACATCATTTAACAATGGAAATTCTAGTCCCAATTGCTGCCATAAGTTGAGGACTACCTGTAATGCTATGTATTTATTATGTAACAGATAATTTAATTTAATAATTTCACTTGGATAATGTGTCTAATACTCATCTTTTAGGAAATTTATTTAGTGTTCAATGGGCCATGCCATCCTATAATTTAAAACTTAATTGTCTTGCATATTGGAGCAAGACTGAATATATCTTGACCGACTTTAATAACATATTTTCAGATATCTAAGGAATGTTTATAATCCAGGACTTACAAGTCATAGATGAAGTATCAGACTAAATGTAATCCACTGCTAAAGAAAACAGCAATCCATTCCATTATTCCCTCAAGAAAACCAAATGGACATTCACAACAAGGCATTGCCAATATAATACATGATATAAATATCCAGTAAGCTGCTGGGGGATAGGAGAAACCAAATACAAGTAGCACTGGCCCAGTTGTTTTTCTGAATAATAGGTAAAAGAGTAAACAAAACTTTGGTACTTCTCACCCTAAAATTTGCACGTTATATTTGCACACCCTGATTAACAGGGCTAACAGCTATCAACATGTAGCATTTATTTTCTGGTTCCTAAAGACAATGAAGGTAATACAGAGAAGAGTACTTCTGGGATATTGTTGCTATTAATATGATCTTGTATGGATGGCCCATACATATCCACCTAGCCTTCAAACCACCCCAGACTATTACAATTGCCTTAGTGATTTTCAGAATTATCTCAGTCACACATATATTGGAAAGGTAATAAGTAAATGTTTGGGGAAGGAACCCACAGCACTACATATCTTCCCATCCTGCCACAAATAAACCCTCTGTCAGAACCCATATTCTAAGGGGGCTTTTTTCTTTCTTTAACTCAAACTCTGTTCTCTCTATACTTTTGGGTTCTGCCATACTCCTGGAGAGGAGGGGGGAAAGCACTGCAGGTTATTGCTTTATTTTCCTCTGTCGCTACACTGTAACACTTTGCTGCTTCTGCATACTTCCTCTGTGAGCTATCTCTCCCCTTGATGTCAACTAGAGAAAGTGGGGAGGAGAAAGGGGAGGAGAAAGGAATGTGCCTCCAGCAACTGGTTTATCTCCAAGTTTGCAAGGGAAGGTGTGAACAGCTGACAAAACATCACTGCAACCCTGAGACAGCCCAATGTTATCTACTCTTTCCCACAACAAATTTAACACCTGGGGATTAGCCCATTTGAACTGACCGGATGAAGTATGGGGTGGGGCTTGCTTGGGACACTTTTAACCTATTGATCTGAGCAGGAAACCCTCAGATACTGTCTATTATGCCTGCTGTCAGCTTCTCCTAATAAAAGTTCCTTTTGGAAGAAACTGCTTCCATGAGTTCTGCTTTCTTAGGATGAGGTTTTGAAGTGGGCCCTGACACCCTTGTTTTTTTTGAAACTCCAGTTCAAAAATGCTGTCAACTCTACAAATAAGCATGGCTCAGCCATTATTCCTACTCATTTTCGGCTGCCAGATAAAATGGAAGGAAGGGTTTGCCAGGTGCTTCGCTAGTCAAAATAATCTTTTGTCCAGTGGGAATCAAGGTCATTGGCTGCTCCCGAGACTGTAGGCAGGGCATTGCATAAAAAGCCTGCCAAGAAGATGTATTGGGGGACATAGTTGCTTGCATAGCTTTAGAGGAGGGATTTTCTTAACTTTGTATTGGAGGATTGTTACGGGTATCCGTTGGTGGGATTCAGCTGGTTCGTACCACTTCAGCAGAACTGGTAGCTAATTTTTTTTGGCCAGGTCCGGAATAGACTTCTGGAAGCGGCATCCACACAGAGAACCATTTGTTCACATATCTGAATCCCACCACTGCATGTATCTTCAAACTTGGTTTCACTTTTGATGTGTCAATACTTTGTAACTAATAAACATGTTTTTTGAGGAATTTCCAAACCATGGAGCTCTGCTTTATTTGTCTCTGTCTGTCAGAACCATGACAAATGCTGTTTTCCATCCTAAGCAATCTAAAATCTTTCCAAGTAGGTGCAAGATCTAGATAGCATACGAAACCATCCCCCCCACCCCCCCTCATCCGTGAAAAAAAATTGCCTTCCACAAAACTGTCCCCTGGTAACAAAAAAGTTGGGGACTGCTGAAACAATGGACTGTTAAGTGAATTGATTTTTTTCCACATATTTTCCGATCCTCTAGAAGTTCATCACTCCATTCATCCTTACAGCTTCCAGTTGGCCCCTTTTGGTTTCTGCTCAAAAGTGTGTAGCATCCTTCCCTTTTACAGTATCAAACTGCTTTCCACAGTATTGTAAAGCTTCCCTTTTCTCCACCCCCACTTTAAATCTTTAAATTGCAGTGTATTTATCTAGAATACTCTTCTTTTAATTTTGTGAAGCTGAACTATCAATTCATCCTTATTATGAAGTTTTTATGGACTGACAGCAAAACATAGGAAGGAATGAAAATTTGCTTGGTTTGGCTTATTAAATGTATATGCCACCTATTTTGCCATCAAATGAGCCTAGGCAGCTCACTTTACCATCAAAGCAATAATGGTGGAATAGATGAAAAAATGTCCATGTTACAAGAAAGAATGTAGGAAGAAGATATGAAACATCAATGTGTGTAAATATAATGAAAAATAAAGTAGAGAGAATACAGTTATCCCTAAAATGAGATATACCCCACAGGGCCAGGCAGTGAATTCTGTGTTCCTTTCATATATGGGATAGGCAATGACCAGTCAGCACCTGTACTGACCAATCCATTGCCATCACATTGCAATTTGGATTGGAATTTTTAAAAGTCAGCTTCAGGGATAACTTGGTGGGGTATCCAGCTTGGTCTGTGATGTGCAATCTACCTTACTTTCTCATTTTTTTTATCATCCTCACTGACCTTCTCTGAATCTGTTTCTATTTTTCTGAAATGTTCTTATATTGCATTGTTCAGAACTGTACTTCGTATGCAAGATAGGGTGGAGTCTAACCAAAGCTGAGTAGAGAATTACTTTGTGTGGTTTAAAATTTTAATTTCAGCAGATGCAGCTATTTGCCATTTTTGTAGCTACATTGCATTGCTAACTAACATTCAATCTATCACTCTGATATTTTTTTCACAAGTTTCAGTACCAAGCCAGGTATCTCCATCTGTTGAAGAGAAAGCATGTGTAAGTATGAAAATTTCTAAACAAGAACCCAATCTGAACAATGAACAGGCTTATGAAGATTTATTTGGGAAAAAAAGATAGGGATAGGCAGAAACACCTTACAAAGATGTCATAGAGCAAAGGTTCTATGTGTGTGCTTAAGAACAAATATAAGAAGATACCTTCAAAGAATCAATTAAGGAGCAAATCCCCAATCTACAAAGTACTTTGAGGTTATATATTGTGAGTTGCTGAAGAAGCAATGCTACTGAATTCATACTGTCACGGTTGAAAATCCATCTCAGAATGTCTTAAGACAGACTTCTCTCTCCCTCAACCCTACAATCTGTGGAAACCACAAGGATGGATTCCACAGGCCTCTGTTTTCAATCCAGATGCTCAAACATTCATTTCTCTCCCCATCTAGCTGAGTTCAGAAGGGTTTGTGGAGCCAAAAGCAACTTTATGGGATCATGTAGAGTGTGTGTATGTGTATGGAAATTATTAAACATTCATAGGATTTCATGTGCACAATAGATCATTTACTTTCAAGTTTTAAATTTTCCCATGCTGAGGAAGACATTTACTGTGGAATGGCTGAAGATATTTCCCATTATCTATACGTCTGTGAAATGTATGCTAGTACTAATAATACATTTTTGTTTCATTTCATCTAATTATAGGAAAATGTTCCAATGAAGTGCCATTTCTGCAGATGGAAATTGTTGGATCATTTACTGCTTTACTCCATTTTCGTTGCTGGAAAGTTATGTCTTTTCTTCACTGTGTATGATGAAGACAGCACTGGACTAAAGGAGCATAGTTAATTAAATACTTTTGGCTTAATATATAGTTTTGTTCTGGTTTTAGAATAGAATAGAATAAAAATTTTATTGTCACTTTAAATGTACCCTAATCAGCATACATTAAAATGAAATTTTGTTGAATTCAGCTCTCAAAAAGATACCATTGTATATATAACACACACACACACACACATACATGACACAGAGAAACATCACAGTCTAGTTTGAACATATACATATGCATGGTAAAAAATCAAAACCTTCCAGTCCATGAAGCCTATATTCCTTATATCCCTCTAAAAACTTCACCACCATTTTTAAGTTTTCTTATTAGAAAATATTAAATGTAAATATACATATGATGTGGCTTTACTTTCTATTTTCTAATGAACATTTTTATCCCATGCATTTGAAATTCATCTTTTTGCAATGAACTTTGTGTCAACGCTGCTAACATCAAATGTTCTTGCTTGACAAGAGATGAAGAACCAGCTATTTCATATGTTAAACTTGTGTATTGCTTTATGAGATAGGGTTAAGGCTGGGAGGAGAAAGATTGTGCCTCAAGGCCATATGAAATTAAAGAAGATAAGAACTTAGCAGGTTGTTTAATGGAAGGGAAACTGATTCTTTAAATTAATTGTAGAATATGATTAATGTCAAAATTAGAAAGGTAGAGAATTGTGTTTAATATATTGTGCAAGGGGGCGGAGATTTTAGATTCCAGCTTCTTTGGAGCAAGCATTTGCCAGTGTATTAGGCTAAATAAAGGACTTTTAAGGTAAACAATGCCTCAGAGTCACTTGAAAAGCCCATACTTGACGCTTTGGTCAAAACTAATCAGCCATAGCCATACATGCATGTATACAATCATAATCCTAAGGATGATAGCCTTTACTACGAAACTGATTTGGAAGAAATGGAGGGTAAAAATTCTCTTGAATTTCATGGCATTGCCTCTTTCTCATACAAAACTGTTCACTGTTTTTTATTCACTGTTGGTAATTCTTGTTCTCTTGGCCATCCCATACAGAAGGATCCATACATTCTGGGCTGGGAATGGGGAAACTCAGGAAAGAGAATTGGCAAAATGATAACTTATAACTCTAATTATTGGACAGCACTCAGAGCATGGCTGGAAAAATATTTTTTGAAAGATTTGATGTCTAGAACTTTTGTTTGCCAAATACTCCCCCAAGGAAAAAGAGAGTCAACTTTATGGAACATAGTAGTTATTTTTTAAAAACATTTGATATCTTGGTACATTATTTTGTCACCTCACAATTGCTGCTCCATTTAAAAGAAACTCAGCTGTAGCATCACAGTTTCAGATACAAGATGAAATTGGCACACTGATAATGATACACACATGGCCAAGTTATCCAAAATTGTTGCTATTTGTAAAGTGATGCAAAGTGATCTCTCACCTGTTATTTGTCATCAATAGCTAAATTGCAAATAAATAAAAAATAGGGTAATAAACAGAACAGGCAGCCCCATCAAGTAGACTGAATATCTTCAAACAGAGGTTGGATGGTTATCTGTTAAAAATAATTGTCATTGATGGGCGGCTATTGAAATTAAATGAATGAATGCTGTAGAACATGGGTGTCAAAGTCACTGCATCACATGATGTGTTGTGATTCATCGCAATGTTTTTTGCATTGCTGGAGCTGGGGTGGGCACGGCCTCCCTATGATGCAGCCAGCCTGCAGGCCGGCAGTTTGACACCCCTGCTGTAGAGGGTAAATTCAGTTGCATTGAATTGGGGATTAAACTTGTTGTTGTTAGTTGCAAAGTCGTGTCCAACTCATTGTGACCCCATGAACAACGTTCCTCCAGGCCTTCTTGTCCTCTACCATCTTCTGGAGTCCATTTAGGCTCACGCCTACTGCTTCAGTGACTCCATTCAGCCACCTCATTCTCTGTCGTCCCCTTCTTCTCTTGCCCTCAACCTTTCCCAGCATTAGGCTCCTCTCCAGTGAGTCCTTCCTTCTCATTTCATGGACAAAGTATTTGAGTTTCAACTTCAGGATCTAAAGAGCAGTCAGGGTTGATATCCTCTAGGACTGACCGGTTTGATCAACTTGCAGTCCAAGGAACTCGCAGGAGTCTTCTCCAGCACCATAGTTCAAAGGCTTAAATTCTTTGGCGCTCAGCCTTTCTTATGGTCCAACTTTCACAGCCACACATTGCAACTGGGAAGACCATAGCCTTGACTATACGCACTTTTGTTGGCAGGATGATGTCTCTGCTTTTTAGTGTGCTGTCTAGATTTGCAATGGCTTTCCTCTCCAGGAGCAAGCGTCTTTTAATTTCTTGGCTGTAGTCCCCATCTGTGGTGATCTTGGAACCCAGGAAAATAAAATCTGTCACTATCTGTATTTCTTCCCCATCTATTTGCCAGGAATTGAGAGGGCTGGATGCCATGATCTTGGCTTTCTTAATTAAACTTGGTAAGTAGAAACAAACATTCTGGAATTAGGGGGAGGTGGGGACTGCTGTTTGCATGAATGAAAGAATGAGACAGAGAAATTCCTGTTAGAGGTGTTCTGTTCCAGCCTATGACCAGCCCTGTTTGAATGTCAGGGACAACCCCTTTTTATAGTCAACAGGCTGGAAAAACCCAACCAAATCTATTTACAAAGAAATCAAAAGTTCAAACAAGAGTTAAACAGGAATAACAGACCAGGACTCTAGCAGAAGATCTTCAAACGGTTGCCTTCAGCAACCAGCACCTCCCACACCTTCCCCTTTTATCAGCAGTCCCAAGGCGTGGCTTCTCATTGCCTTCTCCTCCTCTTACTGAGTTGCTTCATTGCCTTTCTCTGTTCTACTCTGCTGGATTGCCTCCTGCTCCTAGAGACCCTGAATAGATCCAGCTGTGAATCATCTACGTCCAATACCTCGTGCTCACATGGCTGACTCTGATGAGGAACATGATGGGAGGGGCCAGGCTGAGAGTCCTGCAGTGCATCAGAGCCTCCCTTTGACACCAAAGGGTCTCCAAACCCTTTCTCCTCCTCCTCTTCAGAATCATCAAACTCAGCTGCTGGTATCACAGGCTGATGCTGAATCACAACAAGAGGTCTGGTCCGAAGTGACAAGGAGAGTGCTTGTTGAGTTTCAGGCTGTTGTCAGCCAAGGTCTCATCCAATATACAAAGGGGGGCCTAGCTAGCCTTGATCTTGATAAAAAAAGACTGAGAAGCCCTTTAAGGACAAGACAGGAGAAAACAATATGAGGAACAGGCAAGGCAAAGGAAAAGGAGGGGGTGTTTTCAGTGGGCTGCGTGTTAGCCCATTGGAATGCACTGAAATTCCACTGCCCACCCCTGGCTGTGGAAGAAATAGTAAATTGCAGATTTTGTTGTTGTTGTTGTGAACTAAGTCAAAGGTGTTTGCATGAGAATCTGAAAAGAGAAAATTATTTTGTTGAAAGAATGCTGTAAGTGAGAGAAATTCAAAAGGGGCCGAAGTCCCTGTGCAATTTTTTAAAAAAATTGTTCAGCTTTCTTGTTACAGCTTGCTACTTTGTTTTTTTTCTTTGCTTTAGAAGAGAGATGGAAAAAGGGAGAAGGGGGGAGGTTTGGGATTGATCATTTTAAAACATTTTTTCTTTCTGCTTAATTCTGGCCTGGAAGACAGAGGGAAAGGAGGAAGTCTAAGATTGTAGTTTTTTGGCTTCTGTTTTAATTTTGCTCAAGGACAAAGAACAAAGATAACTTGTTTAGCACGGCTTCTCCTTGTTGCAAATGTATCATTTCATTTCCCTGCTGCAGTTTGTGTTCAGAGCTTAGAAATGTAGAATCTGTAACATCCCGTCCCCTTTCCCTTTTTCCCTGCAAATGTGTCACTTTTGGTTTAAAGTTTTTGGGCTGGTTGCCAACAATTGTGTGAGTGCAAAAGGAAAGCAATATAACTAACCTGATAGATAATGTAACCAATGACAAATGAGCTACTAAAGCTAAATGTATTATAAAAGGAAAAACCTTAAGAAAATGATTCTGAATTGTTTTGCTTAAATTTGTAAATGTTTTTAAAAAGTTTGATGCTCTAATTTGACTTCGCATATTTTCAGTACATTAACTCAGAATATCTCATTAAGTTGCTTTCTTTTGTGAAGCTGCACTAAAAAAATAAGTTTTTTTAATCTCTTTATGAATGTTGATAGCAAAAGTTGTGTTGAGCAAAAGGACTGAGCTGCTAGATGATTTAGAACCTGCCCAGTTCTTGAACTCACTAAACTGATCTGATTAGAACATGAAGTGATAGAATTGAGGATAAAGGCTCAGTCTGATTGTTTATGGATAGACACAGCAAAGTAGCTGGAAAAAAGGACATCGTGGATTTTGGAGAAGAGAATATTAGTGGAAGCTGGGGGGCAGGGTTCCCTCCCAGTAGTTAACTGAATTTGTAACTAAAAAGAGAAGAGAATGTGGATAGTTTTGGAAATTGGAAAGAAAGATTAATAGTAAAAGGGAAATAGTTACTCACATAAAGTTGAGAGAAGAGAACACACATGGGAGGCTGAAATGGGGCAGGCAGGTACATGAAGGAAATGAATTTTGAAGGGGGAGGAGTTATGTGTTTTGTTTTTGGGTGATGTTGTGGATGTTACACAATGGCTGGACAGGTTGTGACATCTAGTGGTGAGGCAATTTACAGGCCTCAACTCTGGAAAATTTGCCTTGTCCTGTTTGAAATGATGGATGGGAGTTGCATGGAGATTCAAGAATGTCAATGAAGAAGAGAAGAATGTTACTCAGTATTTTCATAATCTGAGGCAGGTTTTGTCTTCTTTTCTAGTACAGGCCCAGGCTGCCCTACCACCTCTCTCTTGAACATTATTGCTCTTGGAGAGTGGGTTCAGGTGAAAGAACTGTCACCTATAAGTACCATTCCTGAGTGGTCCCAACCATGCCAGGTCCTCCTGACCTCAATTGCAGTGAGAGTGAAGGAATCAAAGCATGAGTCCATGGAAAGTCCCATCATTCCCTCTCCAGTGTCAAGCTCTGCAGCTGGATGGCCTGAAAGTGAAATTTTGACCTGCCTCACCTGTTGAACTGTTTCCATCTAACTAGGAGAAAAACTTCAATGGACTGGACTACCGTGGAACTTGGGTTTGTAGTATATATAGACTGTATTGCTACATTTTTTTACTTTGTTGCTGCTGTTTCCCCCACATCTTCTTCAAACCAAAGGAACAAAAGGGAGATGTGTTTATAACAAGATTACATATTCCACTTGCAAAGTGGGGGATAGGGTCATTTGTTATGCTTCTGTCAATACAGTAAAGCCCTACCAACAACTTCAAACCTGGACATATGGAAGGATGCACAGACTATATCTCTTGAGAAGAATAACACGAGCCAGAGTCTCCTTTGATGCATGTAAACCTATTGACTATAATAAAGCTAAAGGGATTAAGTATAGAGACAGGCTTACTCATTTAACGCAAACTACATCCTACCCAACCTGACACAATCAAAGGAAAATTCAATATGATCAAAGGAGTCAGCATTTCTCAGTGCAACGCTGATTCCTGCAACCCGGTGTGCTTTGAGATAACCAGACCAGCAGATTTCTCAGCATCATTTGGACCAGCTATCAGTTGAACTGGACACAAATATGGGTTCAACTTGACACTATTATACCACCGTCCCAGAAAGTTTTTCATTCTATTTACAATGAACTAGAAACCACAATTGAAATTCCCTCAGTATCAAAGAATCTTTTTATTGATATGGCCCAAAAAAATTGTTTCATCTCTAAATGTAATATGCTATATGTGTGTGGGTACTAGCATGGGTGAACAATGGCCTTGGGAAATTTTACTGCCCTGAATAGTTAAAATCTCACTGGAAAAGCCACCAATAGACCCAATATGTGGACTCTGACCACTTCCATAGTGGGAAGCCTCTGTTTTAAAAACAGAAGGTTCTGGTAAAAACCTTGGGGAGATTTAGGTGTGAACATCTCTTGTAGATGAGCACCTCAGGATCCTTTTGGTGGATTACCCCCAATTCGGCCTAACTCCAAACTCTCATGGCAAACATTCACCACCTGTCTACCTTATGGGCCAATCTAACAGATGCCACCCTCAACTGAACTGCCCCAGATGGACCTATTATGTGGCAAGAAGATGGAATGTATAAGTTATGGGACTCTTGTTTATATCTTAATAGAATTGTTAGACTGCAAGCTGTATTAGAAATAATTACAAATCAAGGGCATTTAGAATAACATAATGATATTTTGCTTCTCTATACTGCATCCAGTTTTGGCCACCACAATGTAAAAAAGATGTTGAGATTCTGGAAAGAGAAACAGAGAAGAGCAACAAAGATGATTAGAGGTCTGGAGGCTAAAACATATAAGGAATCGCTGCTGGAATTGAGTAGTTTAATGAAGAGAAGGACTAGGGGTGACATGATAGCAGTGTTCCAATATCTCAGGAGCTGCCACAAAGAAGAGGGAGTCAAGCTATTCTCCAAAGCACCCAAAGGCAGGACAAGAAGCAACGGATGGAAATTAATCAAGGAGAGAAGCAACCTAGAACTAAGGAGAAACTTCCTAACAGTTAGAACAATTAACCAGTGGAACAACCTGCCTCCAGAAGCTGTGAATGCTCCAACACTGGAAGTTTTTAAGAAGAGACTGGACAGCCATTTGTCCGAAATGGTATAGAGTTTCCTGCCTGAGCAGGGAGTTGGACTAGATGACCTACAAGGTCCCTTCCAACCTTACTACTATGATTATGATTATGACTATGCTTGTGCAGGAACCTCCATTAGCTCGAGGCAAGAAGTACATGCAATGTCGCGTGGTCGCACAGAGAGACGGACACTTGAGCTGGGTAGTACTTCTTTATTTGGATCAGGATGAAGCTGGGGACAAAGGGGTTTACCTGGCGTTCTTATACCTGCCCAGGTGAATGGTGACCTATAGATTTGAACCTGGGCTTCCCGCCAGTGCAGGTGGCCAATAGGTTTAAACCCTGGCTTCCCGCCAGAGCTGACCATGCCTGGGGCTGTCAATGACTCACTCCATTCAGGCTTTCCCACCTAAGCAGTTATAGCCTGGAGCTGTCCAGCCCCCTGGTGTGCTGGTATTTCCTGTGTATGCTTAGCAGCATACACTACACCCCTTCCCCCATAGTGAGAACTTTCCTCTGTCAAACCATCTCCATACTATATACACTTATTTACACTGTACATATTTCCATACACATGGTTACAATTGATACACTTGATTGTTCTGCCACCCCCCCTACGAACGCACATAGTCTGCGAGGTAGCTTGGCGCCTTGTGTGGCCTGCTTGACCTCCAGGTGGTGTGGTGATATGACTATGTTCTCCTTCTCGTTGCTCCTGTTGTGGAAGGTTGTTGTGTGTCTGTGTGTGTGATTTGCTGAGTTCTGGTGACTGCTTGGTTTCACTGTCAGTCTCCTGCCTGGGCAGAGGTTGCCACTGGGCCTCTCCAGCCACCCTCCTAGGTGAATGTGTTTGTGTTGATTCTTCCTCCTCAACCCCCAGTGTGTCCTCTACCACCCTTTCAGGAGCCCTTTTCCTCAGCTGGTCCAGGTGCCTCTTCTAGAGGAGTCCCCCCTCCACCCTTACTCTGTAGGACAGGGGTCCTGTTTGTTCTAATATTTCCCCTGGCACCCATGGATGACCCGTGCTGTAGTTCCTAGCCCAGATGAGGTCTCCTGAGTTGAAACGTGTTTTGATGTTGGGGGTCCCGGTGTCTGCGGCTACCGTCTGGGTGGAGCCTGTCTAATGTTGTTATGAGGTGTCTGCCCCATCTGAGTTCTGCTGGACTTTTGCCTGTGGCAGTGCAAGGTGTTGCATGCTGGTGAAGGAGGAATGTGGCTAGTCTTTGCTTCCAATTTCCCTGCACTATACGCTTGAGAGCATCTTTTGTTGTCCTCACGAATCGTTCTGCCAATCCGTTACTGGCAGGGTGGAAAGGAGCCGAGGTAGCGTGTCTAATCCCCAAGGTCCTCAGGAACACCTGGAAATCCGAGGAGGTAAATTGTGTTCCATTATCTGAGACAATTACATCAGGTAACCCATGTGTGGCAAACATCCCCCTCAATGCTTGAATGGTTCCTGCTGGGGTCAAATTGCTTACAGGCACCACCCCTAGCCATTTGGAATGACTGTCTACAGCAGAGGTGTCAAACTCAATTTCATTGAGGGCCACATCAGCATTGAGGTTGCCCTCAGGGGGCCGGGTGGGTGTGGCCTGGATGGGCATGGCAGCCTGGGTGGGCATGGCTAAAGTGTGTATGGCCTACTGGGTGAGCATGGCCAGCTATATATCATTCGCATCAAGGGTGCCTATGGGGGCCTGGGCAGGAGTGGGACAGATCTGAGGTCTCTGGCAGGAGGAGGGTCTCTGGGCCAGGGCCAAGGCAGTGGGGGCCGTTCCTCACTGTTTCCAGGATGGCTTCGCGGGCCACATGAAACCACTTCGCGGGCCGGATCTGGCCCCCGGGCCTTGTGTTTGACATGTCTGGTCTACAGCTACCAGAAATGTGTGATCTTGGAAGGGGCCAGCATAGTCTATATGCACCCTGGACCAGGGTGAGTGTGTTTCCTCCCACTTGTGGACTGGTGCATGTGGTTGTTCTGGCCATGTCCTCTGGCATGTGTAACACCCTGCTACCCGTGCTTCTATCTCCTTCTCCAACCCTGGCCACCACAGGTAGCTCCTTGCCAGGGCCTTCATCCTTACTATCCCTGGATGTCCTTCGTGTAATGATTGGAGAACTTTTTCCCTGAGCCTTGTGGGAATGATGACTCTATTTCCCCACAAAAGGCATCCTTTGTGTGAGGACAATTCATGCCTTCTGGAAAAATAAGCAGTGAACTCTTGTCCTGGCGATTTGTCTTGCCACCCACTGCTCACCCACGATTGTACCCTGCTCAGAACCTTGTCCTTTGGTGTGTCTGAGGTTATGTCCCTTAAGGGGGCATTCTGGCAGTTCCTGAATTGCCAGTATTTAAGCAGCCGATGCTGGATCCGGCTCACTGTCCATCAGGGAAAGTCTGCTGAGGCCATCAGCGTGCCCCATCTCCTTCTCTGGCCTGTGTATCAGTTTGGAAGAATATGCAGAGAGAAATATTGACCACCTTAACATTCTTGGTGACAAAATCTGTGGAGTTTGCTTCTCTGTTGTGAATAATCCTAATAGTGGTTTATGG
Organism: Daboia siamensis; assembly: GCA_024449315.1. Classification (NCBI taxonomy): domain Eukaryota; kingdom Metazoa; phylum Chordata; class Lepidosauria; order Squamata; family Viperidae; genus Daboia; species Daboia siamensis. The sequence goes on along the minus strand of JAKJMR010018103.1, from coordinate 1,174,596 downwards.
TCTGTGAAGATTAAGAATTCCCTACCATAAAGGTAATCATGAAATTTCTTTACTCCAGCAACCACTGCCAGTGCCTCTTTGTCTATCTGGGCATAATTCCTCTCTGCAGCTGACAGGGTCCTGGAATAATAGGCGATGGGAGCCTGTGTGCCATCTTCCTTTAGATGGCTGAGCACTGCTCCAATCCCATAAGGGGATGCATCGCACGCAAGACAGATTGGCTGGTCCTCCCTGAAATGGGTGACTGTGGCATTGCTTGCTAACATGTTTTTTAGTGTTTGAAACGCTCTGGCATGCTTGTCAGTCCAGTTCCAGGGTGCTTGCTTGTCAAGCAGCCTGTGTAGGGGTTCTGCAATTGTGGCTTTATGTGGCAGGAATGTGTGGTAGAAATTGAGGAGCCCCAAAAATGCCTGCAGTTCAGGCTTGTTTTTGGGAGCAGGGGCTTCTTTGATTGCCTTAACCTTTGATGCAGATGGGTGGATGCCTTGAGCATCTATTCTGAACCCCAGGAATTCTGTCTCAGTTACCCCAATCTTGCATTTGTCCCTTTTGAGCTTCAACCCTGCCCCCCTGAACCTCTCAAGGTCTGCCTTCAAATGGGCTGCTAGTACGTCCGTGGAGCTAGCTGCGATCAGGACATCGTCGAAATAGGGACAAACCCCTGGTATTCCCTTGAGAGTCTTTTCCATCACCTGAAAAATTCCAGGCGCTACGCTAACTCCGAACTGCAGCCGGTCTACCCGGAACGCTCCCTTGTGAGTGATGATCGTTTGCGCTCTAGCAGCCCCTGGGTCTACCGGCAATTGCTGATAAGCTTGAGCGAGGTCCAATTTAGCAAACACCAACCCACCTTGTAGGGATGCTAGGATACTGCTGACCGCGGGGACTGGATAGGAGTGGGCACTTAAAGCTCGGTTAATGGTCCCCTTATAATCAGTGCAGATCTGAATTTCCCCATTTGCTTTGAGTGGCGTTACGATGGGAGTTTCCCATTCCGCTCCATCTACTGGTGTTAACACCCCCTGGTCCACCAACTTCTCCAATTCCCTCTCTATCTTTTGTTTTAGTGCGAACGGAACTCACTTCGCCTTCATCCTTATGGGTTTCACCTGGGGGTCTAGCCTAAATGAGATTGGGGGGCCCGTGTACCTTCCCAACTGCCCATCAAACACGTCCGCAAATTCCTTGCAGACAGCTTCGAGGGAAAGACGGCTCTGCGTCTGGCTAATCCTTGTGATTCTGATGCCCAGCACGTTGAACCACCCTAACCCCACAAGGCTAGTCCGCTGGCCCTCGACGACCAGCACACTTAATTTGCCCTCGAAACTCTTGTACTGAACCCTCACTGACGCCTCCCCCCAGACTTTAATTGGTGAGTTTTGGAAATCGGAGAGGGTCAGTCTGGATGGCCTCAAGGGAACCCACTGGCCGCTCCACTTGCAAATTTCCTTAAACAATCTGGCGGAGATGATGGACACAGCTGACCCTGAGTCCAACTCCATCATGCAGGGAACTCCTTGCAGCCTCACCCTCAGTTTTATTTTTGGGGTTAACACCGCAGGAGCCCCAGTTAGGAAAACGCCCAGCTGTCCCGCCGTGTGGCTCAAAGTCAGTCCCGGCGACCGCTTCCCGATACCTGTAGCATGCTGGAACTCGGCTTCCACCTCATGCAGGCTGTCCCGCTGCTTGCTCCTGCAGACCGCCGCGATGTGCTCTGTCTTTCCGCACGATCGACACTTCACTGACTTGAATCGGCAGGTAGACTGGGGATGCTGTCCTCCGCAGCTCGTGCAACAGGTAGACCGGGAGCTGTTCGTGCCGCAGCCGGAGCACTGGGTAGACCAGGGTTGTCTGCAGCCACTTTTCTGGGTAGACCGGGGCCCGCAACCGCAATGCTGGGTAGACCGGGGTCGATTCGCACTGAGGGCGTGGAGCTGGGTAGACCGGGGCCCGTTTGCTCCACATCTATACTCCTGGGCTCTCTCGTCCGCCGTGGCTGGTCTCGGTTCCCTCATGTTATCTCGGTTGGAGTTGAAGGGTCGCTGTGGCCAGTTGATGGCGTCCACTTCCAGCTCTGCCTCGTCTGCGTCGCTGTACCCTCTCAGCTGGTGGATGGATCCGCCTTCCCTCGCCTCGGACTCCTCAGCCGTGTCCCAGGCTAGGAATTCTTCTTGGACATCCTTCAGGGTCAGTTTCTGTTTGGCAAAGATTTTCTGGCACAGCTTCCTGTCCCTCAACCCACAGACAATCCGATCCCGCAGTCGGATTTCTAAGTTTTCAAAATTGCAGAGGCGAGCTGCCTGCCTCAGGGCTGCCATGTATTGTTTGGCAGACTCACCTGGCCGCTGGTCCCGCTTCTCAAACCGGTACTGCCAGGCGATCTCAGACATCTCGGGCTTGAAATGTTCCGACAGCTTCGCCAGCAATTCGTTGTACCCAATGGAGTGGATGTCATCGGGAGCGCAGAGACCGACTGCCAGCTGGTACCTTTCCGTGCCGCAGCTGCAGAGTAGCACCACTGCTCTCTGCCGGTCTTCCTTCACCCCATTCGCTTGTAGGTAGCATTCGAGCTGCCCCACGAACGCTTCCCACTCCTCAGGGCAGCCGCTATTGAAAAGGGGATACTGACCCAGTTGTGTCATTCCGCCGTCTCAGTCGTCCTGCGTCTGGATCCGGAGCTGCCGATTGGATTCCGTCCGCGGCTAGCGTTGTCTGGTGCAGGATCCCACCTTCGTCGCCAGTGCAATGTCGTGTGGTCGCACAGAGAGACGGACACTTGAGCTGGGTAGTACTTCTTTATTTGGATAAGGATGAAGCTGGGGACAAAGGGGTTTACCTGGCGTTCTTATACCTGCCCAGGTGAATGGTGACCTATAGATTTGAACTTGGGCTTCCCGCCAGTACAGGTGACCAATAGGTTTAAACCCTGGCTTCCCGCCAGAGCTGACCATGTCTGGGGCTGTCAATGACTCACTCCATTCAGGCTTTCCCGCCTAAGCAGTTATAGCCTGGAGCTGTCCAGCCCCCTGCTGTGCTGGTATTTCCTGTGTATGCTTAGCAGCATACACTACAGTACATGTACAGAAAGATAAAGAAAATTAATTGGTTAAAATAACACTACAAAAGAAAGTTTTGTAAAAACAAGGGGGTATGGCTTTCCTTTTTACATGTTGCTGCCTATTTGTGTGGAGGAAATACATCAGCTTCTTTGGAAACCTGGACAGTTGCCATGGACACGAGCTGGTTTGGAGAGATCTTTGGTGATTGGTGAAGGGAAAATTTTCTGGTTATGTTAGAATTTAGAAGTCTTTTAGTTTTGCCATCTTTGATTCCTGTTATCCAAAGAATAGTTACTTCTACCTTCTCGGGGATCATAGTGTCCTCTGTAAGTAGTGATAAACCCTGTAAACCAGCCAAGGTTCTGATTATCACCACAATAATAAAGGAATATATGTCATTGGTCACCAAGTAACAGAAAGCATTCTGTTACAAAATTAAAGGGGGGGATGAAGGGTTCTGGAACAAAGGGAAATTGTTTAGTCTAACTATTGTTTTTTTGCTTTTTGTAATCAGCTTTTGCACCAGGGAAATGTCATGCAAGTGTGAGAATCATGTACATGGATGCAATATAATGAAGGTGGGAATAAGGGAGTGTTCAGGAATGATTGATGTCTTTCTTATGATGTAATGGTCTGTTGTCTGATTTTCATTGGCTAACGAAGTTTATAAAGCAATGCTACCAACTTTCTAAGATGTGGCACTTCTGCATGTAACTCTGCCAGTGTTCTAGATTGTTGGCCACCCAGCTGCTTAATTTGATCAAATAAAATGCTGCTTGATCAAGAAGTCTCTGGTTGGGTTATCTGATTAGATTGATATGATTCTCAGGTTCACGTAAGGAACTGGGACCTTACATATTCAAAGGACAACCCTGAGATCCTTAAAATGGCCATATCTGTTGAATTGATACAAATATTTGTGTCTTTCCCAATCCAGAATTTTCAATAAAACATTGGAAAATAAGTTTGCCTCTCCCATAATCCTATGCATATATGTGGAACTAAGAGAAAGAACATGCCTATGTGTGTACATGAATGGATGTATGCTAATGAAAATCTATATAAATACTATACATATGTGCATCCTAGTCCATCACCACTAATATTTGTGTAGCTCTCCAAGGTTTTGGAGGATCTATGAAACACTCACTAGAAACTTTAATGGGAAATTCACATGTTTGCTGCTGATTGTAAAAACAGGCACAATTTGATTTGAATGAGTGCCTGAGTTGTAAAAGGGGATTTAGCATTTTAAATCTATTTAAAGGGAATAATACTACTGAACTTGGAATTAAGTGTGTCCCAGTTTTTAAAGCCAGGAAAACATGTATCATTTAGCAAACATGGTACAAATGAGATGTACAAATTCAGCTTCAGCTTCAAAAGCATTAGAAAGAGCTGTTGCTTGATTGCCAGATAACAAGTTTCACATTCTCTTTTCTTTGGAATTTCAAATCTACAGAGGCCAAGAAGACCATTTAAAAAGGACAAATTCCTTTCTTCTGTGCAAGTTATTTTCCCTTTATTTTAACAATGAGAACTTACACTCAAGAAGCAACTCATGACCTTTAGGCTTGTTGGGGGGTTTTTTAGAAATAAATTCTGCCAATTTCAAACTACATCTCATGGTATTCATCATAGCTATTTTTTTATTCTTTTTGTTTCTTGAACTGTTTTCTATAAGGGAATAGGTAAATGATATATAATGTGATGCATGACATTAAAATTTCATTTCAAACTTTATATTTCAACATCCTTAGTCTCATACTGGCACATTCTTAATGAGGGAACTTTCCAGTCTGTTGAGCATCTTGTAGTGTGCTTAAGAATGGCAGAGGACATTATTGCCAATCTCACTTCTTACAAATAATATTTCAGTAAAATGGTACTGTGTTATAACAAAAGAATATGCCTTATGGCACTTTATAACATATGTTCTTTTCCTTACATGTTTAAAGTACCGTAAGACATTTTCTTTTTGTTAAAGCAGACATGTAAGGAAAACAACATATGTTATAGAGATGCACATTATTTGAAATAAAATCCTAAATATTTATTGTATCAACAGCTGAATCTTTTCAGTAATCATATAAGCAAATGAACATGACTGAAATTCTGATTAGGAGAAAATATAAACCACTTTCCTTTTATGGGATGAGAAATAAAATATTCAAAACTCTCTATGCTAATAGGGATCCTCTAGGGAGGAAGAACATATTTATCTTGTGCTTTCAGCCAAAGAGGTTACAGTGTAGGTTCTTCATTGCTCTGCCTAGTACTTCTAAGGATCCAACATTTCACTTGAAAAGAACTTAGTTCTTATCAGACTTTCCCTGACGTCTGGCCTTTTAGTTTCCCCAGTCTTCTCAACCCAGTTTTAAAATATGTCTGAGACTGATCCAGGTTATTTTGATGATTTGGAGATATCAAGACATTGAACAGAGTCATATTTGCTTGTTTATGACTCCAAGACTTTCGGTTAATCAGTGCTTATCCTTTCTGGTCTATGGCCTGACCAGCCAGCCAGTTCTCACTTGTAATCTTTTCAGGCTGCCTTGCGAGGTAGACAGGAAGCTTGGCCAGATGAGCTAATTCTATGTTATTGTAAGGCTACATTAACAGAATCTTGCAAGTCTGAAAGTACATTTCTCCTCCCACCCATTTCCTTTACCGCCCAAGAAACTAGGGAAAGTCCCTTTTGAGTACCTTGTCCCTTTTGCATGAATGCTGCAGGTTAAGTTGCTTTTTATCTGATTACTTCACTGGCTGCATTCCTTCTCTCTATCTCCCAAGATATTCACACATGGAATACTTTTTAGTTTTGCCTCAGGTTTGACCAAGCCTATTCCTAAAACAATAAGTGTACACACAACTTCCATCTCTTTACAAACAAAAAATGCACTTTCATTCATTCTGTGTGTTTGTATTTCCATAAAAATATTTGAACATTTGTCCCTTGTTTTGCAATAAAAAATGAGGAGAGATAGGAATATAAGTAAGTGTAATTATAATTATATAATTACATAATCATATTGTGAAGTATGTGCATGATACAAACTAGAGCGCCTTATCCAAGATGACAATGAGGTGCTTACTGCAAGGTGGAAGAGGGTTTGGTGAACTGGTGTAAGAAAAACAGTCTAGTTTTAAATGTTGGGAAAACCAAAAAAGATCATTGTTGATTTCAGAAAAGGCAGGCACAGCCACACACCTCTATGTATTAATGATTCACCTGTGGAGATGGTCAGCAGCATCAAATTTCTGGATGTGCAGCTAACAAGTAGGCTGGCTTGGTCGCTCAACAGCAAGACACTGGTGAAGCAGGCAAAGCAGTGCCTGCATTTTCTGCATCACATGAGAAAAGTACATCTTTCTCCCCCTATCCTTACCACTTGACATCATACTGTCATATTGCATTATAGTCTGGTTTGGAAGCATCACTGCTTCAGACAGGAAGGCAGTGCAGAGTGTCTTGTCTTGTTTTATCATGTGAAAAGATGCCACGAATCATGTATAATCCTACATTTATAGCCCTACAACAAAGTAGTGCTGCATTTTGCCTTTTGAAATTGGCTTCTTTATGTAGATAGTTATGTCTTCAGTAAAATGTCAACTTATGACCACAAACTGAGCCCAAAATTTCTGTTGAAAAGTGAGACATTTGTTAAGTGAGTTTTGCCCTATTTTATGACCTTTCCTGACACGCTTGTTAAGTGAATCACTACAGTTATTAAGTTAGTAACATGGTTGTTAAGTGAATCTTAACACTTAACACTGCAATTGTAATAAATACGAGTTAATCTCCAAGCATCCGAATTTTGATCGCATGACCATGGGGATGCTGCAATGGTTGTAAGTGTAAAAAATAGTTATAAGTCACTTGTTTTAATACCATTGTAACTTTGAACAGTCACAAAATGAACGGTTGTAAATCGAGGACTACTACCTGTAATTTATTTACCAGTGGAATCTAAATAGTCCACTGTTTTTATTTGCCAACAATATCACTGGGTGAGGCAGGATTTTGTCTTTTTTTAACTGTGCATTCCTATATGCAGGTTGTAAGGTGAAGAGTTTGCAATTATTCAGTTTTGCAGCTATAGAGGTGCACAGTTATATTGGGGAGAAACAATTATGGATTTCTTATTTATTCTGTGTTTGAGTAATTGGAATTCTATGTTCCAACAAAGAAAGTCAATAGGGGAAGCTGGATTCACTTAACAATCATGTGACTCACTTAACAACTACAGTGATTTGCTTAGCAACTGTGGTGCAATGTCATAGAATCAGGTGGAACTCATTTAACAACTCCTTTGCTTAGCACGAAATTCTGCTCTTGTAAGTGAAGGACTACCTGTACATGTACACACCACATAGAACATTAAAGGTACAGTCATGTAGGCACAATCCATTCTTACTTACCATTATGCTATTATAGCATTCATAATAAAGATAGCTGTAAAGATTATTAGAAATCATATCATTTATTAGTCAATAGCCAATATATTAATCCATCATAGTCAATTGTTAGAGATCATTGTCACGATTGAGGTGAATTCTTGTACAATGTAGCCAATGAACTGTTGGAGTTAGGTTGCAACAAACTAAGAGCACTATTCCAGATTGATTAGGGTACTGGAGGCTCTGGTACACTGGAGGCAACATACAGTAATAGGAAAAAGTGCAGAAAAACAGTTCTCTAAGGTGTTCTTTTTATTCATGTGAGTAGGAGTTAATAGAGTGTGATGTCCATTTCTGCTCTTTAGAAATGATGTTGGCCCATTCCAAACAATAACGCAATTGGGCAATGTGGTTAAGCCCTATATTTATTCTGTCCTTTTCCTAGGTTTGGTAAAAGTCAAACATAGTAGATTAGCAACATTTTGCTCATTTCATTACTTTCTTTTGGCAATCCTAATTTTTGGCAGGCTGGGAAAACTACCAGACACTCAAAGGTTGATGTGTCAAAAAAAATCTATTCCACACACATTTCCACTAAAATCACCACCTGCAAAGAACAAACCAAATCATAGGCTGAATTTCATTGTTTCTTAATGTACAAAGCTTTAATTTATCAGAAAATATTCTGTTTTGAATGTAGTCTCTCCTATTATGGAGCAGAGATTTCATCAGATGGATTAAGTCTAAATTTAACTGAGACACTTCCTTTGCTTATTTGTTTTTACTTCTTTCTCTCTACCTCAGAAATAAAAGAAAAGAAACAGAGAATAAAGTAGTAGATGTTGTACATTATTTGTAGTAAAAATGAGGAAGCATTGAAGCACTGATGAAAAATAAAGCATTTAATCAAGTGCAGAGACATACATTTAACAAATGATTCAAAGCTTGATGCAACTGATCTAAAAGATCTGGTGAGAACAAGTATCACTTTGAGCTATCATTGGGTCAGCCCATTTCTGAAACTGATGGATCCAATAGGTTTCCAAAATGCCTTTCATAGTGTATATAAATATAGAACTAAGCTTGAAGATGGAATACAGGAAAGGTTAAGTAAGCATCCATTTAGCACTGGGAAGAAAGAGTGATAAAAGATTCATAGAATAGAATAGAATAGAATAGAATAGAATAGAATAGAATAGAATAGAATAGAATAGAATAGAATAGAATAGAAT
>JAKJMR010018103.1:1124531-1165894 GCA_024449315.1 Daboia siamensis | reverse complement strand
ATAGAATAGAATAGAATAGAATAGAATAGAATAGAATAGAATAGAATTGGAAGGGACCTTGGAGGTCTTCTAGTCCAGCTCCCTGCTCAAGCAGGAGAACCTATACCGTCTCAGACAGATGAATGTCTAGTCTCTTGTTGAAAATCTCCAGTGATGGAGCACCCATGGTTTCTGGGGGTAAGCTGTTCCACTGGTTGATTGTCCTCACTGTCAGGAAGTTTCTCCTTAATTCCAGGTTGCTTTTCTCAGTTCATCAGTTCATCAGTTTCCAACCATTGTTTCTTGTCCTTCCCTCTGATGCTTTGGTGAACAAACTGCCCCCCTCTGCCCTGTGGCAGCCCCTCACACTGCTATCATGTCTCCCCATTTCTAGCCTAGCCTAGCCCAAGTCCCGCAGCCGTTCTTCATATGTTTTAGTCTCCAGGCCTTTGATCATCTTAATTGCTCTTCTCTGATTTTTTTTCCCCAAACTCTCAACATCTTTTTTGTGATATATTGACCAAACTTGGCTGCAGTATTCCAGATGTGGTCTTAGTAGGGTTTTATAAAGTGGTAATAATGATCTTGATTCTATGCATCTGTTTATACAACCCAGGATTGTATTAGCTTTTTTGGTTGCTGCTGCACACTGCTGGCTCATAGTCAAGTGAACGTCCACTAGGACTCCAAGGTCCCACTTATAGTTACTGTTTTTAAGCCAGGTTTTGCCCAATCTGTATTTGTATCTTTGGTTTTTCCTGCCTAAATGTAAGACTTTGCTTTTCTCCACACTGAAACTCATTTTGTTGGATAGGGCCCATTGTTCAAGTTTGTCAAAATCTTTTTGGATCCTGAGTTTGTCTTCTGGGTATGTTGGCTACTCCTGTCAGTTTGGTGTCATCCGCAAATTTGATGAGTTCCCCTTCAATTCCCTCATCTAAGTTGTTTATAAAAATATTGAAGAGTACTGGGCCTAAGAAGGAACCTTGAGGCACCACACTGCTTACTTCTCTCCATGTGGATGTAGTACCATTGAGGACCACTCGTTGAGTACTGTTTGTTAGCCAGTTACAGATCCATCTGGTGGTGATGTTGTATATTCCATATTTTTCCTGGCTTACCAAGAGTAGATTGTGGTCTACCTTGTCAAATGCCTTACTGAAATCTAGGTATACTACGTCCACTGCGTTTTGCTGGTCTACTAGTTTAGTCACTTTATTGAAAATGAGATGAGATTGGTTTGGCATGATCTGTTTTCAACAAACCCATGCTGACTACTAGTTATTACTTTGTTTGCTTCTAGTTGTTTGCAGATCTGTTTTTTGATTATCTATTTCAAGTCTGCCTTGATTCTCTTTGGTATAACAGGTAGCAGAGAGAAACTCTGCCAGGTTTTCATAGATTTGTTATTATATCTCACAAAAATTAAGCAGAACTCCAGGAGTTCTGATGGAGTCTGTTTCCTGATGTGGCCTACCTTAAAAGGCTGCCACATTGTCCTGTCAAATTGCTGGAATGTTATTGGTTTGTACTGATGCAATTTTAATTACTGGTTACTTCTCCTGTTACTCTTGAAAGCAAAAGCAGCCAGGATCATGGCTTGGTTGAATAGTCGGAATAAGATATGTCTAAAGACTGGAAAAGCTTTGGTCTTTTTATCCTTTTGACATTAGAAGTTACCTATACTTGAGAGCAGGAGTAGATGACAGTGTCCTCTACCCACTTCCAGTCAACTGCAAATACCTCCTATCCCCCTGCCCATAAAGTTCCACTTCCAAACTGCTATCTTTCTCCCCTGAGCCATCTTAAGCCCTTTTGAGCTGTTGGTCTACTGCATTTCATTCTGATTTCATGACAGTCACCAATTTCAATAGACTACAGTAGGTGGCACATAAAACTGATTGCTATTTCATGCAGACATTTTGTTCAGGGCTTTTATATTCTTGGGTGGTTGCTTGTGTTCTGGTTCTTTTTTTGAAATAAAGTTACTGGTATAAGGTTTCAGTGAATAGCTACTGTTAAGACCAAAGACATGGTGAGAATGAAAGGATTTACATTTGTGTCTCAGGAGAGAAAGTGGAGCATGCCTCTGTGAAAGGAAAGGAAAAGAACTGGGAGTTTTAAAGTTGTCTTTGAGAACAGCTGAAAGCATGGAGTGAAACGGTTAAGGATAACATGTAGAATGGCCTTTAATAAAAAATTATCAGCTGGAGTGGGGAGAGAAGAGGCATATCCAGAAAAGACCACCCAGAAAAGTTTATAAACTAGCAAATTTTTATTTTCACTTTAATTTAAAAAGAATTCAATAAAAATATTATTCAGCCCTATATTGATCTGATTTACACAGAGAACTGAATCACCATTTGTATAACCATGATCTCTGGAATAAATCAAAATTGGTTAGGCTTGTACAATACTAAACCAAAATTAATTACATCTGGCTTCACATTATGATGATTTTAATCAAATTGGCTGGAAATGTGGGGGTTTCAATAATAGCTGTTTGCAGAACTTTAAGATTTCAGGAAGAGGTTAATTGCTAATTTTACTACTGAGGGATCAGGTTTATTTTATTCATATGTAAATTATTCAGGGGGGATTATGTGGACATCTGATAAGGATATGAGTTAGTGAGGGGGTACATTGTAACAAACAGTATAGATACTAAATCCGTACTTAATATAAGAAGTTTAGAATCACAACTGAAAACTATGTAGGAAAAATTTTATGGTTAATATTCTGTCCCAACTAAAGTGTTTCTCAGACAATGTTATTTGGCTTAGACAGAACAAATAACTAACTTCAGCATAGGGGGTGCTGAACAGCTCTGATCTCATAGTTTTAGCAATATTTTTGACAACTTTCTAAAGGAAGCTCAGAAAACATATGTAAGTTCAAAAAAGTTCATTTGGTTGGTGATCATGTAGACCCAACCTCTACAAAGCCAATTGCCTATGAGAATAGTGGGCTGGGTTAGTATAGCACATGGCTCTCAGCTGTATCCTCCAGAGTCAAGCATGTGCAACTAGTACTTCAGATTGTAAGAAAGAAACATCCTTTGTTAATCTGATAGTTCACTGCAACTGTAGTGAACCAATAGTTCAGCAAACCTGCAGAAAAAACACACATGATATAAACATTATCTGTATGTACATTTAGCTGCACTGCTATTTCTTCAGTACAGATGCCATATGCAGAATTCAGTGATGCTTTGAAATCTATTCAGGGTGCTTTTTTTAAAAAAAACCTCTACCATGATAATATTCATTAGTGGTAGTGAAAATAAAGAGAGTAGATGTGTTTCAACAATACAAAGTAATTACTGACATTACAAATGGGACTCAGTACTACTGTACAAGGGGCTAGAAAGAATGGAAGATATGTTTCATTTTCTTCTGTGCTTTCCTTAATCAAATTTGGTCTAAGGCAAAAGGTTAAGGCATCCACCAAAGTACAGCTAGTTTGCACTAGTGGTTAAGGCACCAGGCTAGAAACCAGGAGACCATGAGTTCTAGTCCCACCTTAGCCATGTAAGCCAGCTGAGTGAGCTAGTCATTCTTTCTCAGCCAAGGAAGAAGGAAGTGGTAAATGTAATGTCCCAACTAACAAGGCTTTCTCTTGTTAAGAGAACATCATGTGGGTTAATTGCTGGTAGGTTGCTTTAGCAGGGAAGCTGGCTAATGGTTCCCAGCTCCTCAGACAACCCATCTCCAGAGCCACCATTGTCTGTCTCTAGGGCGGCAATAGATTGCTTTAAACCTATTGGCCGCCACCTAGAGGCCACGGTATAAATAGCTGCATTCGTAGCCGTGTTTCTCAGTTCAGTTCCTGCAAGCAAATAAACAATGATCTTTGTTGAACTCACTCGCCTAGTCTCATCATTGAAGCAACGGACCCAGTATCTAACACTGGTGACAAAGGTGGGATCCTGCTCCTCCAACTGAGCTGAAGAGTCACTAGGGGAGAGGCCGAACACGCCTGGCAGGAAAAGCGATTCCCCCACCCCTACGGTCAGCCTAGCACAGCCACACTTAGTGACCACATGACCAGAGGACCAGTCGCTGGGCAACGGAGGAGCAGGATGTGAAGACAATGAGCCCCAGCCATGAAGACCAGCAGAAATGGCCAAGGTCGGAAAGCTGGAAGAATTTGACATAACTCACCCAGAAAGATGGTCCTTGTATCTATCCAGGGTCGAGAACTATCTTTGCGCGAATCAAGTTGCCGAGGACGGCCTAAAGGCCACTATGCTCCTGTGTGTGTGTGGCCCAGCCACGTTTGAAATTGCAGAGAACTTGTTTGCACCAACGCCATTGGAGTTCGTAACATTCACAGACTTGAAGAAGAAGCTCAGAGACCACTTTCAACTCAAGCTGTCAGTAATTGCTTGGTGCCATGCATTTGAACAGAGAGTTCAGCAACCAAGTGAAACAGCATCCGAATTCATCGTGGCCTTGAGGCAGGCTGCATGCCTGTGCCAGTTCTCTGACGTCGAGGAGAGGCTACGAGACTGGCTTGTCTGCAGTCTCCAGAATCGAGAGTTATAGCAAAAACTCTTCGCCAAAGAGACTCTGTCATTCCCAGACGCGCTGAAAGAAATCATGGTGGACAAAGCCACCAGCAGGGCCATAGGAGCCATGCGGCCCGCCAAAAAAGCACAACATGAGGAAGCAATCCACCACGAGGACGCTGAACACACAGAAGACCCCAAAGATGACACATAAGTCGACAAGCTACAAAGACACCACGACCAACAGCGTCACAGTGACAAGCAACAAGGGGCAACTTACAAGGCAGATCCCTTCCTTAGGTGCCCAGGGTGTGGTGGCCACCACCAATGCTTGGATTGTAGGTTCCAGACAGCCACATGCTGGACCTGCGGAAAGACTGGTCACATTGCATCCATCTGCAGAGGTCGCCAGAGGGACCGGCCATCAAATTGCCAGTTGGACATCCCAACCAGGAGAGGTACCGGGGCCCCGGAACAGTATAGCATGGGGTTTTGCTCCAGCCGCAAAAGCATTTGCTTTACAGGAGCTCACCGCCCCATTAAGCCGAAGTTTAGACTGCAGGTGGAGTTGCAAGGGGTCCCCTGCAAGATGGAGCTGGACACAGACTGCCGTATCTATTATTTCACTTGAGACTTTTAATTTCATCTGTAATCACAGTAAGAGATGGGCCAAGCTGAGGCCTTCTGACATTATACTAACTGATTTCCAGAATGCCAGAGTTGCAGTCAAGGGTGAGGCTACACTAGCCGTTAAATTTAAGGGGTTTTCTGGGCACTTGGACATTGTCGTAGTAGGGGGTCAGTGAACGAGCCTGATTGGGTTCGATTGGTTTGATGCATTAGGCATCCAAGTCACCGGTATCAACCGGATGGAAGTCACAAGTCTATCGACAATATGCGAGGAGTGTGCAGATGTGTTTGACTCAGGTCTAGGGACATACACGGTCCCACCAATAACATTTGAACTAGATCCTACTGTAGTGCCAGTCAGGATTAAACCTCATAGGGTGCCATTTGCTCTTAAACACAAGATAGACACTGAGTTAGATAAACTTGTTGAACAGGGCGTACTGCAGCCAGTAGATGCGGGTGAATGGGAGACCCCTATCGTAACACCAGTAAAAGCCAATGGGGAGGTCAGAATCTGTGCTGATTACAAATGCACAATTAACCGTGCACTCAAACAGCATGCATACCCGGTGCCAGTTGTAAGCCACATCCTGGCATCTTTGCAAGGTTGTACCATTTTAGCAAAACTAGATTTGGCTCAGGCCTACCAACAGCTCCATGTTGATGAGGCCACAGTCGTGGCACAGACAATTGTAAACCATGGGGGGGGGGTGCTTAAAGTAAAATGCTTGCAATTTGGGGTCAGTGTAGCCCCCAGCATTTTTCAGGGCATTATGGAACGGACGCTCAAGGGCATTCCAGGGGTTTGCCCCTATTTTGATGACATGCTCATCACCGGTGAATCCACTGAGGTGCTAGCTAGGAGACCCTCTGTATTAGCCAGTATGGAGAAACGTGTATATTGTGCATGACAGTGTACCTCTGTAACTCGTATTGCTGTAATTCTAGGGGGGAGGGGTGTAATGTATTGGGCTTTGTCTTGTTAAGAGAACATCACGTGGGTTAATTGCTGGTAGGTTGCTTTAGCAGGGAAGCTGGCTAACGGCTCCCAGCTCCTTAGACAACCCGTCTCCAGCGCTGCCATTGGCTGCCTCTAGGGTGGCAATAGGTTTATTTTATTTATTTATTTATATTTATATTTGTATACCGCCCTTCTCCCGAAGGACTCAGGGCGGTGAACAGGGCAATTAATAAAATACAAGAATACAAAGATTAAAAAGGATTAAACAGATGCCCAGAACTAATAACAATACATTTAAAATGGATTAAAACTATATTAAAAAATCCCAACCCATCACCCATCAGGCCAGGCCGGCTTGTTCAAACAGGTAGGTCTTCAGATCGCGTCGGAAGGAGCGAAGGTCAGGAGCCGTCCGGAGCTCAACCGGCAGTTGATTCCACAAATCCGGAGCGCCCACAGAGAAGGACCTCCCCCTGGGGGCCACCAGACGACACTCTCTGACTGGTGGCACCCTGAGGAGGCCCTCTCTGTGGGAACGCACCGGGCGGAGGGAAGTCGATGCCGGCAGCAGGTGATCCCTAAGGTACTCCGGACCCATGCCATGCAGGGCCTTAAAAACCATAACCAAAACCTTGAATCTCACTCGGAAGACAACTGGAAGCCAATGCAGCTCACAGAGCAGAGGTGTAACATGGGAGTATCGGGAAACTCCCAACACGACTCTCGCGGCTGCATTCTGTACCAGTTGGAGCCTCCGAGTGGTCCTCAAGGGGAGCCCCATGTAGAGAGCATTGCAGTAGTCTAGACGAGAGGTCACGAGCGCATGAGTGACCGTACGCAAGGCATCCCGGTCTAGATAGGGCCGCAACTGGCGCACCAGGCGAACCTGAGCGAAGGCCCCCCTAGTCACAGTAGTTATATGATCTTCCAGGGTAAGCTGTGAATCTAGGAGGACTCCCAAGTTGCGAGCCCTATCTACAGGGTGTAATAATTCACCCCCCATGAAAAGAGATGGAATAATCTGATTATCCCGAGATGCCGATACGCACAGCCACTCAGTCTTGTCGGGGTTGAGTTGAAGCCTATTCCTCCCAATCCAGACCCGAACCTCTTCCAGGAAACGGGACATCACGTCGAGGGCATCACTGGGGTGGTTTGGGGTCGAAATAAAAAGCTGCTTTAAAGGTTGCTTTAAACCTATTGGCCGCCACCTAGAGGCCAGGGTATAAATTGCTGCATTCGCAGCCGTGTTTCTCAGTTCAGTTCCTGAAAGCAAATAAACAATGATCTTTGCTGAACTCACTCACCTTGTCTCATCATTGAAGCAATGGACCCAGTATCTAACAGTAAACTTCTGAAAAAACTTGCCCCCTCCAAAAACCCACAACCCTGCAGGGACTAGTCCAGGTAGTCACCAAGAGTCAAAACTGATTCAAAGAACACACACCACACACATACACAAATAAATGTATGGAGGTATGAAAAAATCGCAATAAAATACTATACATCCTTTAAAACCTTTCCTAGGACTGAACCTCAGCATAGATTTGTCCAAAAAAGGTTCTGTGCACTAGCTGGAGTAACCCTACAAATGTTTGCTGTTTCATATTCAAGAATAGGGAGCTCTCCATGTGAGATTCTCTTCTGCAGTCACATTCTCTACTGTATTACTAAATACTACTTCTTGTCTTGTTGCCTCATCTGTAAATGTTTCCAGATGATATCAGACTTTGCAGTTAATGTTATCATTCTTTTCCTTTTTTAAAATTAAATAATTGTTCCAGTTTCTAACCCCATTTGTGTGCACACTCTTCAGTTCAATAAATTTACTATAGAAAAACACATTTAAATATTGAAACTGTAAGAACTGCAACATTATCATTCCCCATGTAAGTTTTCATTTCAGATGCACATCTAAACAGATCTGAAACTTTTAATAAGTTGTTGAACACAACATTGAATTAGACAATGTAAAACAATGTTTTTGTGCTGGATTTAATTTATGTTAATGTTGTGTACTGGGTTCGTTGCTTGAGAGAAGAGACAAGGCGAGTGAGTTCATTCAGGAACATTCTTTATTTGCTTGCAGGAACCGAACTGGGAAACAAGGCTGCAAATGCAGCTATTTATACCCTGGCCTCTAGGTGGCGGCCAATAGTTTTAAAGCAACCTATTGCTGCACTAGAAGCAGCCAATGGTAGAACTGGAGATGGTTTGTCTGAGGAGCTGGGAGCCGTTAGCCAGCTCCCTGCTTAAGCAACCTTCCAGCAATCAAACCCACGTGATACACTCAGTAAAACAAAGCTCAATACATTACACCCCTCCCCCTTAGAATGTACACACATTATAGCAACAAAAGAAATAAGTACAGCAATTACAGAGTTTATAAAAATACAAAATAGTAGTATGCATGAGTATAGCATTGTTCCAAATATTTGCTAATACAGAGGCTTTCCTGAACTAGCAGCAATTTCAGTGACAAACACAACATTTCAGCACAATTATTTTAGGACAAAATCCTGTAAGTATGCTGGAGGATTGTGAACCCTTGTAGATTGCCTGGGGGATTCTGGCAACTCCCGATCTACCAGCTTGCCTGCTGGGCTGGGTAGACCAGGGTCCTTGAGTCCAAGAGAGTCTGGCTGACTTGAACTTCTCTGGCTGGCCATTCCAGGTTGGCCCACCCCAGAGTCCATTGATTGTGCAGAGTTTGCACAGTGGCTGTATTGTTCGGGTTAACTTTCCCTGTCAGGGGACCCATGTTGCACTCCTGGGCTTTGCGCCTCTACGACCACCTCCCCGTTGCTCTGACTGCTATGGTCCTCAGAGCATGTGAATTGTTCAGACTGGCTGCCAGTTTGAGGTCCTTGAATTGGACCTCGAACGAAGTCCTCGTTTTGTGGCTGTTCTGGAAACCACTTCCTCAGCTGATCAATATAGCGGTGAATGATTCGCCTGCTATCTAGGGTCACTTCGTATGAGAGAGGGCCCGAGATTTTAGCGATTTTGCCTTGCACCCACAAGTTCCCATGCCCATAGTTCCGGGCCCACACCCCATCACCCACTTGCAACCCCCTCAAAGGTCTTGGGTGAGAGGCATCTGCTGCCACCTGGTCTGGGTGCAACCTGTCCAGTTTCATGATTAGTTGCCTTCCCCAGCGCAGCTCTGCTGGGCTTTTGCCAGTTGCCGTGCATGATGTGGTATGCTGGCAGAGCAAAAAATCGGCCACTCTGTGGTGCCAGTCCCCAGTCACTATGCGCCTCAGTGACTCCTTTGTAGTGCACACCATTTGTTCGGCTTGCCCATTACTAAACGGATGAAATGGAGCTGATGTTGCGTGCCTAATGAGGTTAGTCCTCAAGAAGGCTTGAAATTCTGCCTCTGTGAACTGGGCCCCATTATTGGACACTACGATGTCCAGCAGCCCATGCATTGCAAAGAGTTTCCTAAGCACCTGGATGGTCCTAGCAGTAGTCATGTTTGTCATTGGTATAACCTCTAGCCATTTAGAGTGGCTGTCGACCACTATAAAAAATAGCTGTCCCTGAAAGGGCCCAGCGAAGTCAATATGAATTCTTGACCAGGGAGTGTGTGTCTCCTCTCATCTGTGGACAGGAGCAAGTGGCATTTCAGGCCTAGAATGCTGACACATGTGACACCCATGTACTTGAGCTTCTATGGCTTTATCTAATCCTGGCCACCATAAGTAGCTTCGTGCCAATGCCTTCATCCGGACAATGCCCAGATGACCTTCATGAAGTGATTGCAGTACCCTGTCCCTTAATGAAGTGGGAACAATGACCCTGCTCCCCCATAGAATACAACCCTTATGAGCTGAAACCTCGTGTCCACGTGTAAAGTAGTTCTGGAACTCGGGTCCAGGACTGTTTTCCAGCCACCCCCAGGATAGCACTCTGCTTAAAATCTTGTCTGCAGCAGTCTCTGCAGGTACATCCCCAGCGTGGAGGGGAAACTCAGGCAAGCCCTGAATAGACAAAATGCGAGCTGCTGGGGCCAGATCTGGCTCAAGTTGAGGCAATGGAAGCCTGCTGAGGCCATCTGCATGGCCCATATCCTTGCTGGGTTTGTGAATTAGCCTGAAACTGTAGGCCAATAAAAAGATGGACCATCTTAACATCCTAGGGGATAAGATGTGGGGTGTCTGTCTGTCTGTAGTGAATAACCCCAATAGCGGTTTATGGTCTGTGAAGACCGTGAAGTCCCTGCCATACAAGTAGTCATGGAATTTGTTTACCCCAGCTACAATGGCCAATGCCTCTTTATCAATTTGTGCGTAATTACGCTTTGCAGAGGATAGTGTCCTGGAATAGTAAGCAATTGGGACTTGAGTCCCATCGCTCTCCAAAAGGCATAAAACAGCCCCCACCTCGTATGGGGATGCGTCACACGCAAGGCATACCGGCATCAACTCTTTAAAGTGGGTGATCATTGAACTGGAGGACAGTAGGGCCTTCAATGCCTTAAATCTGCTTTCATGGATCTTAGTCCATTTCCAAGCAGTGTTTTTATCCAAGAGCCGGTGTAACAGCTCTGTCACTGCGGCCTTGTTAGGAAGGAACGCATGGTAAAAATTTAGGAGGCCTAGGAATGCCTGAAGCTCTCCTTTTGCCTTGGGGCTGGGTGCCATCTGAATGGCTTTCAACTTGGACTCGGCAGGGTGGATGCCATTGGCATCGATACAGAAACCCAAGAACTCAGTTGAAGGAACTCCAATACTACACTTGTTTTTCTTACGTTTAAGGCCCGCTTCACGAAGCTGTAGAAGGATGGCTCTGAGCCTCCTTGCAAGCACCTCAGTGGACTCACCGGTGATGAGCATGTTGAAGTAGGGGCAGATCCCCGGAATGCCCTTGAACGTACGCTCCATAATGCTTTGAAAAATGCCAGGGGCTACACTAACCCCAAATTGCAGGCATGTTACTTTAAAAGCCCCTCTGTGAGTTACAATGGTCTGTGCCGCAGCTGTGGCCTTGTCCACAGGAAGCTGTTAGTAGGCCTGTGCCAAATCTAACTTTGCAAAACTGTACCCCCTTGCAGTGATGCCAGGATGTGGCTCACTACTGGTACCAGGTACACATGTTGTTTGAGTGCACGATTAATTGTGCATTTGTAATCAGCGCAAATTCTGACCTCTCCATTGGCTTTTAGGGTCATGATGATTGGGGTTTCCCATTCACCCCCATCTATGGGCTGTAGTACACCCTGTTCGACTAGCTTACCCAATTCAGCATCTATCTTGTGTTTAAGAGCAAATGACACTCTATGAGGTTTAATCCTGACCGGCATTACAATAGGATCTAGTTTAAATGTTATCAGCGGGCCCTTGTACATCCCTAGACCTGAGTCAAACACATCTGCAAACTCCTCGCATACTATCGATAGACTCGCGACTTCCGTCCGGTTGATACCAGTGACTCGGATGCCTAATGCATCAAACCAATTGAGCCCGATCAGGCTTGTTCGCTGACCCCTTACTACGACAACATCCAGGTGCCCAGAAAACCCCTTAAATTTGACGGCCAATGTGGCCTCACCCTTAACTGCGGCTCTGGCATTCTGGAAGTCGGTCAGTATAATGTCAGATGTCCTGAGCTTGGCCCATCTCTTGCTGCGACTGCAGATGAGCTTGAATGTTTCAAGTGATATAATGGACACGGCTGAGCTCGTGTCCAGCTCCATCTTGCAAGGGAGCCCTTGCAGCTTGACCTGAAGTTGAAATTTCAGCTTAATGGAGCAGTGAGCTCCCATGCAGCAAATGCTTCTGTGACTGGAGCAAAACCCTATGCTAAACTATCCCGGGGCCCCAGTACCTCTCCTGACTGGCGGTTCGATTGCCGGTCCTTCTGGCGACCTCTGCAGATGGATGTGATGTGGCTGGTCTTCCCGCAGGCCTGGCACTTGGCTTTCTGGAACCTATAGTCCATGTATTGGTGGTGGCCGCCACATTCTGGGCACCTAAGGCACCTGCCTTGTAAATCATCCCATGCTGATTGTCGCTGTGCCATTGTTGGTCGTCGTGCCTTTGGAGCTTGTCAACTTCTGTGTTGTCATTGGAGTCTTCAGCATGTTTGGGCTTCCTCGTGGTGGATGGTCTCCTCATGCTGAGCAGGTTTGGTGGGCTACATGGCTTTTGCGGCCCCGCCAGCAGCTTCATTCACCATGATCTCCTTCAACGCTTCTGGAAACGACAGAGTCTCTTTGGCGAAGAGTTTTTGTTGTAGCTCTCTATTTTGGAGGCCACAGATGAGCCAGTCCCAGAGCCTCTCTTCTATGTCAGAGAACTGGCACAGGCATGCAGCCTGCCTCAATGCCACGATGAATCCAGACGCTATTTCACCCAGCTGTTGAACCCTCTGTTTGAATGCGTGGTACCAAGTTATTACCAACAGCTTGGGCTGGAAGTGGTCGCCGAACCGTTTCTTCAAGTCCATGAACGTTACGGACTCCAATGGCGTTGGTGCAAACAAGTTCTCTGCGATGTTGAACGTAGCTGGGCCACAAACACAGAGAAGTGTAGCAGCCTTCAGGCCATCCTCGGCAACTTGGTTGGTGCGGAGGTAGTTCTTGACCTAGATAGATACGAAGACCATCTTTCCAGGTGAGCTATGTCAAATTCTTCCAGCTTTCCGACCTTCGCCATTTCGGGTTGGTCTTCGCAGCTGGGGCTCGTCGTCTTCTTGTCCTGCTCCTTCGTATGCCCAGGGACCGATCCTCAGGGCTTGTTGTCGCTAGCATGGCTGTGCTAGGCCGACCATAGGGGCAGAATTGCAGCTATTTATATCCTGGCCTCCAGGTGGTAGCCAATAGGTTTAAAGCTACCTATTGCCGCCCTAGAAGCAGCCAATGGCGGCACTGGAGATGGTTTGTCTGAGGAGCTGGGAGCTGTTAGCCAGCTCCCTGCTTAAGCAGCCTTCCAGCAATCAAACCCACGTGATACACTCAGTAAAACAAAGCTCAATACATTACAGTTAACACCACCAGTCTTATATTTAACAATTTAACATACAGTACCTCATATCACAAAACCTACAATTCATTCAGTAAAGTTGAAAATATCTAAAATTGTAGGGGTGGAAAGAGCCATTTAGGCCACTGAGCTTGCTCTCCTGCTTTGTCCAGTAATCAAAATTAAAATATCTTTTTTTATTGAAAATTTTTATTGAATGTACATTTAAAAACAAAAGTGGACATGTTACAACTTCCCTGGCTACAACACTGCTATTAGTATTAGATTATGTAACAAAGGGAAAAACAGAAAAGAAAAATACATTCTATGATGGGACAGAATATGACAAAATGTACATATAACATCTGTAAGTTTTCTGGTAAACAATCTTTCAATCATCTACGCTGTAAATAAATATCTTTCAGTTCTGTCCTGATATAGGTGCTAGTAAAAAGTCTCTGCTTTATCAACTAATCAATCGATAGTCATCTCAGCCTTCCTCCTTAACTCTAACCATTTGTACAAATTGTTCCAAATTTCATAATACTCTTCTTCTGTTCCTAGAAGGATTTTATCTTAATTGTGTATGCTGTAATTTTATCCTGGATTCTTTTTTTGTCTTTTCTATATCGTGGCTGTATTTATAGGTATGCCCACCATTCCAGCTCTATACCGTCTTCTAATAGTCTTTTCCTTGTTTTCAAATCTCCATTCTCATTTAAGATATCTTTATATGTGATTACTCTTCCTAAGTTTATGAATTAGGGGTGCATGAATACCTCTAATATCTATAGCCAATTGGGGATTTCTTTATGGTTAATTTTTTAATTTTAATCCACACGTCTAATAGTGCCTGTCTGATATAATGATTCTGGAAGTACTGATGAGCCGTCTCACATTATGGCATGCCACCCTATCTACATGTCGTGGCCTTCTAGTGCTAATAGTCTTCTATTCCTTAAGTGTATCCAATCCTTTATCCATACCGATATTGCCACCTGATATTTTTCCCAATGCGGGAGGCCGAGCCCTCCTCTTTCCTTTGCATCCTGTAATAATTTTAATTTAATTCTTGGTTTTCTACCTTGTCAAATAAATTTGGATGTAATTCTGTTGAATTAATTTGGGAAGTATATTCATCTTGATTGTTGCTATTCTCCCCATAAAGGAGAGCTGCAAGTTTTTCCATCTGTCTAAGTCTGCTATAATTTGATTAATTTGTTGTAATTTTCTCTTTTAAGCGTAATACATCTTGTTGACAGTTGGATCCCCAAGTACCTTACTCTTTTAGATGTCTGGATGTTAATTTTTTTCTACTAGCTCAGTTTCTTGTAAATTGGACATGTTTTTAACTAACATTTTAGTTTTTTCTCTATTAATCTTCAACCCCGCAACATCTCCATAATTTTCCAGCACCTGTAGTAGTCTTGTTCCAGATTCTAAGGGGTCTTCCAGAATAAAAACTAAATCGTCTGCATAGGCCTGTAATTTAAATGTCTCTTTTCTGGTTTCCAGTCCTTTAATCAGCTTATCTTTTCAGATTATTCTTGTTAGTACTTCTAAAGAAAGAACAAATAATAGAGGAGATAGTGGGCAACCTTGTCTTGTGCCTTTTTGTATTTGAACGCTATTTGTTAATCCTCTGTTTATAATTACTTTTGCTTCTTGTTTCGAATAGATTGCTTTAAACATGTTTATAAATCTTTCCCCAGATTCCATCTGTTTAAGTTGAGTCAACATAAAATTCCATTTGATGCTATCAAATGCTTTCTGACCATCAACAAAAATCAATGCCATTTGTTTTTTGCTGTGTGATTCATAAAATTCTAAGGTGTCTAGTATAATCCTAATGTTGTGTCTAATTTGTCTTTTGGGCAAGAAACCGTTTTGGTTGGTATGGATAAATTCAGCCAAGTATTTTTTTAATCTTTCTGCCATTATAGTCATGAAAATATTATAATCGCTATTCAATAAAGAAACAGGCCTATAGTTTTTAATGCAAGTCAAATCGCAGTTTTCTTTAGGAATTAGTGAGATAGTTGCTTCTTTCCATGAGTTTGGGATTTTTGCTCTTTAGTACTTCGTTAAATATGTCCAATAAATTTGGGGCCAAAGGTTCTTGTAGGTTCTTGTATATTTCAGATGGTAATCCATCGGGGCCAGGTGTTTTATTACTTTTTTGCTTTTTAATTGCTTCTATAATTTCCTGGGCTATGTCATTTAATATATTTTGAAATTCTTCCAGAACCTTCAGTAAGTCCACTTTCATGAGATATTGTAATATTCTTTCCTCAGTGATCTTTTTGTCATCTTTATAGAGATTTTTATAGAATTCATACGTCACCTGTTTTTTTCCTCTTCATTTTGATGTACCATCTCCCCTGCTTCATTGCATAGTTTACTAATCCATCTTTTATCTTTTTGTTTTTTCAGTTTATAGGCCAACCATCTCCCGGGTTTGTTTGCCTGCTCAAAAAAATTTTGTCTAATATTTTTTATTCTTTGTGCCAATTCTTCCTTTTCTATAATGTTCAATTTATGCTTATTTAAATCTAGTTGTTGTTTTCGGTCTCTACATTATAGATGTTTTTGTAGTTCTAATTCTAATTTTTTGTGTTCTTCCTCTAAACTTTTTTGATATAGCCTTTTCTTTTTATTTTCATTGGTCATGTATGTAATTGCAGTTCCTCTCATAACTGCCTTGGCCATATCCCATATGTTTTGAGTGCTAGTCTCCTCTTTCTTGTTTGTCTGGAGGAATATCCGCATTTGTTCTTCCATCTTGAGCTTAAATTCTTTTTGGTTTAGGATTGCCTTTTTTAGAGTCCACCTCCTTGTTGTTCTCTTCAGTTCTTTCCATTTGATTATAATAGGATTATGGTCTGCAAAGTATTAATATCTATTACTACATAGTCTATATCTGAATTTAATTCTTTTGTTGTCCAGACCATGTCAATTCTGGACCACAATTGGTGCCGCCCTGAATAATATGTAAATTGCCTTTCATTCAAATTTCTCTCCCTTCAACTATCTTGAATATTTAATTCTTCTGCCATTTTAAAAAAAGTACCAGGTAATATTCTTCTCTGCCTGTAATTGCATTAAAATCGCCAATTAAATGTTTTCATATTCAATATCAGCAATAACCTTATACAATTTCTTATAAAATTGTCCTCATTTCTCATTGGGGGCATAAATTCCTACCAGGGTGACCTTTTTTTTACTCAGGGAAATTTCAATTATCTGTATTCTACCTTCCTCGTCTCGATAGATTTGTTTTGCTGGAATTCTTTCTTTAACATATATCACAATTCCTCCTTTCTTCTGCTGTGAAAGCGATACAAATTTGATTCCTAACTTAGAGTGATTTAGTAGATCTTGGTATTGGTTCTTTATATGTGTTTCTTGTAAAATTATTATATCTACGTTTTTCTTACTGAGCTTGTTCAAAATTATATTTCTCTTAGCCGGGGAATTTAATCCATTTATGCTTAATGATAATACTGTTAATACTCACCTCCGTTTCAAAGCCAAAGAGCCAGCGCTTGTCCGAGGATGTCTTCGTGGTCATGTAGCCAGCATGACTGGACGCCAAAGGCACACGAAACGCAGTTACCTTCCCACCGTAGTGGTCCCTAATTTTCTACTTGCATTTTTACGTGCTTTCGAACTGCTAGGTTGGCAGAAGCTGGGACGAGTAACAGGCGCTCAATCTGTTACTCAGCACTCGGGATTCAACCCGCCAAACTGCTGATCTTCTGATCAACAAGCTCAGCGTCCTAACCCACTGAAGTAGCACACACATGTGGGGGAACCTTTATCTTTACCTTTTACTGCCTATATTTTGATCTTGTCGCTCTTGTTGGTCTATCTTCCTTGAGTTCTTTGTGTCTACTTTTATCATCATTGTCATAGTTCATTTTCATTTTTTCTCTTCTCTTCATTTCCCGTTCTTTGCCTTGTGATTCTTGTGTCTTTCTATTATATCTCTCTGTATTGTTCTCTTCTCTTAATTCTTTCTTCTAATTCATCTTCATTGCCTAGGTACTGCTGGAAAAATTCTTCTGCTTTGTCAATCATATCTAGCCTGTATCTTTTTTCTTCCCAGGTCACCAGAATCCCTTCCAGCATCAGCCACCTAAAATTGTTGTTTTGTCTTATTAATTTTGATATGATATGTTGGTAGGGCCTTCTTAGGTCTCTTACCCTCCCTGGAACTTGTTTGAGGACTGTTAGCTGTTTGCCTCTGTATTCTATCGGGTTGTCCCTGGTTCTATGCAAGATCTCATCCCTGACTGACTTCTTAACAAATCTAATATGTACTTCCTTGGTTAGGCTATTTCTTCGCACGTAGTTTGTGTGGATTCTGTATATTTCATCAATCTCTCTTCTTTCCCTGTCCCTAAGGCCCTCACTAACAAATCCGTCATCATTTCTGGGAGGTCCTCCCCCTTCTCTTCTTTCACATTTTAAAAATGTAGATAATGGTCTGCTTTCTCCGTTTCAAGCAGGATGATGGTTTTTTCTAATTCTTTGTTTGCTTGTGAGAGTTTTTCATTCATTTCATCTACTCTTCTTTCCTCCTTATTCATTCTGTCTTCCATTTCTAATAATTTCTGTTCATTTTTCAATATTTGTTGTTGGAAACATTCAAATTTTCCATCCATTGCTCCCATCTTCTCTTTAAGTTCTCCAGTATCATTCCTTATTTCACATATTTATTTTTTAAGATCCTCATGGTTTCTCAGCATAGCCTCTTGCATGGATTGTAGCATTGATTGTAGGTCTTTAAGTGAACCTGCTCTCTCCTGTGGCATCATCTCTTCTATGGATCTTTGCTGTGCTGGGCTTAATTCCGCCGATGAGGCTTGGGTTATCTGCCTTCTTCCAGTCCCAACTCTTGTTAAATTTGGGATGCTTGTCATCTTTTGAAATGACATCAATCAACCCTCCCACTTATACACAATCTTTGTCTTTCCCTCCACCACACCTGAAGAATTTATTATTCTTCCAAAGTTATAGTCACTAGTGCCTTATATCTTAACAATAATATATTTGTTGCTAACACAATATAAAACCTATTACGCTAACACTTCTAATATACAATAATCAATATTAATCAATTTCAAGTGTTTATATTCCACTACAATCCTAATTT
The DNA here is from genome assembly GCA_024449315.1 of Daboia siamensis. Taxonomy (NCBI): domain Eukaryota; kingdom Metazoa; phylum Chordata; class Lepidosauria; order Squamata; family Viperidae; genus Daboia; species Daboia siamensis. Next base: position 1,147,688 of record JAKJMR010018103.1, on the reverse strand, counting down.
ATCTATATAGTAACATGTAGCAATAAAGACCAGGTTTTACAGTCAGTCTCTTGGCAGTTATAAATATTATTGTATTCAACAAGAAGACAAGTAAATAAATTTTCTCACCCTCCATGGGCATTCAACCTTTTGTTCCTAGTTAGCCTCCTCCAATTCAATCATACAATTGGTTATGTTCAATTAATTCTTATTGGTCTGAGCTCTTAATTCAATTACAGTTTATCCCTTTTGTTTTAGAAAATTTTTAAGGCAATTACTTCACTTCTTAACTTATGAGTGTCACTCTTCCCTTATTTAATGCTAATTGGTCATCAGTTCTTGTTCAAAATGTCTGCTCTATCTGCTCAGTCCGCACTGTCGCTCTTCAAGTTTTTTTGTTTTTTGTTTTGCTTCTTCTTCTTGGCCTTGCTGCAGGAGCCAGAAAGAGAAACCACCCTTGTTCATTAATCCTGATAGCTTGTGGGTCTGTTGCTTTAAGGTAAAATCTCTTTTCCCCCATCTCCTTGTCGCCGCTATGTGACAGGGGAGATGATTTTCCCCTTTCACTCTGGGGCTTCCCCTCTTTTCTTGTCTTCTTTAAAATTCTCCAGAATGATTTCACGATCTGGAACACTTATGAAGGTTCACTGAATACTCACTCTGCCAGGTTATTTGAATCACTGTCCCTGTCAGAATCCATTTATATCCCATTCATAGAACTCTATCTGTATGTTCTAAAATATTACATCCCTCACTGGATTCTGCCATTCCCAAGGAGAAGAAGAAAAGATGTTAATTGGCTATCCTTATTCATTTGTTGCAAGAGTGTTTATTTCAGCCTGCCTGGAGGCTGTCATTAGACCAGGGGAAGAACCTTTGAACTGAGAAGAACAAAGAAAGAGGGGGGGAGAGATCTGGTTTGTATCTCCGATTAGAATCTGAAAGGGAGGAAGTAAATGTCGTAAAGGCATGGAAGATTTCTTCTCCCATGGAAGGTTTTGACACCTGAACTTTTATAATTGATCAGGAACTGACCAAATGGACTGAAGGGAGGGGTTTTCACTTGGGGACAATTTAAAAGTACCAATCTGTAACACAGTTTCAGATCCTGTCTTGTATTTCCACTAACAATCATGTTTTAGTAAAAGCTCCTTCTTGGACAAATTCTGGTTCCAAGAGTTCTTCCTTTCCTAAGACGTGGATTGGGGTGAGTCCTGACACTAGACAGGATCTTATCTTTATCCTTATCTTCACTGAGACCAAAGAGGAACATATCAACCTAGTCAGAGCTGTCCTGAAAAAGTTGCGGGCTGCCCACCTATATGCTAAACTATCAAAATGTGAATTCCACCAGGAATGAATAGACTATCAGAGGTATCGCATATCCCCAGAGGGCATCAAAATGGACCCTGGGAAAGTCAGGGCAGTAGTAGAATGGGCACCACCCCCGCACACGGAAGCAATTGCAAAGTTTCCTGGTTTTGCAAATTTCATCCCTTCATTTGCCCAAATAGCCCTACCCCTCACAAACTTGTTGAAAGCGAAGGGGGGGGGGTCCCCAGTGAAACCCAGCCAGCCTCTGAAGTGGACAATGGAATGTCAAGCAGCATTTGAGAGGCTAAAGAGACTTTTTTCTGCTGAACCGGTCATGAGACAGCCAGATCCCAATAAACCTTTTGCAATACAGGCAGATGCTAGCGATGTAGCGGTGGGAGCCATATTATTACAGGAAAATGATGAGGGGCATTGTAACCATGTGCATGTACATCCAGAAAACTCATGGAGACAGAACAATGTTGGCCTGTGTGGGAAAAGGAGGCATATTCTGTGCGATGGTCATTACTTGCATGGCGCCAGTTCCTTGAAGGAAATAAAATCCCCTTCCAGGTCTGGACAGACCACAAAAATTTGGAAGCACTAAAAACACCCAGGAAACTCACTCCTAAGCAAGCCTGCTGGTCCCAAAATTTTCACCAATTCAATTTCACTCTCAAACACTTACCGGGAGGGAAGAATTTCCTGGCAGATGTATTATCTCGCATGCCCCAATATAACAGCACACGGACCACTGACTCTAAACCACTTGTGCCTGAACAACAACTGGCAGCACCTTAGATCCTAGAAAGTTAGCAAGTATGTATCCGAACTACCAGCCTAAATGTTGGAGATGTGGTGGCGAAGATGCAACGTATTTTCATATATGGTGGACTTGCAAAAAGATCAAACCATTTTGGATTAAAATTTGGTGGAATATGCAGAAGATATTCAAGAAAAGGATAAAGTTTTGTCCGCAATTGTTTTTACTGGGCATTATTACTGATACTACTGTGTTGGACATTAATTTGATGTTGAACTTAATTACGGCAGCGAGACTTTTAATAGGGCAATATTGGAAGAAGGAAGAACTGCCGACTATAGAGGAATGGACTTTAAAAGTTTCCAACCTGGACTTCCGGGTGGCAAGGCGCCGCCGCCGACAGCTGCTTTTAGCTTGTCAGCTTCGCGGCTTTGTAGAACCGCCGAAAACAGCGCCGATCAGCTGTTTCGGCGGTTCGAAAGCCCCCTCCTCGGGAGAAGAGGAGGGGGTGAGTTTCCAAGTAGGGGAAGGGCTCTCTGGGGCCGTCAGGGCTTAAAGCTCTGGCGGCTGGAAGATTGAGCCCCCCCGAAGCTTGGATTTCTCCGGGCCGCGCAGCGTGTCGGCTCCGTTTTTCCTGGAGCAGAACAAGGCGAACGCAACCATCCCTGCCTACAAGAATGGACTTTGGAAGTTAATGGAAGCAGGCAGAGCGATGCAAGAGAACAAGGAGTAAGTGAACTTTTGAACTTTGGCTCAATCTACATTGAAGACTTAGAAAGTGAGAGTGCGTAGTTGCAAAAGGGGGAAAAAATGGCGGCTAAATCTTCTTCTAAACTTCCTAAAACTGCGGGGGCTTCCCCCCTGCCGCATTCTTCAGCGCAAGTGTTAGCACCTCCTGCACCTCTACCTTCGCCTGTCTTAACACTTAAAGTTTTGGAAGATGCTTTGGAAAAACATTCACAGCATTTGGCTGAGATGATAGATGAGAAGATGGATGAGAAGCTGACAGAAAAATTTACAGTAATGAGGGAGGACATCTTGCTTGCATTTCAAGGCATGGCGATATGTATTGAACGCCTTGACGAAAGAGTGGAGGATCTCACTCAAAATAATACTAAACTGGATGCAAAGATATTAGAGACTGAGAATGTGGTGGATAAAATTGATTATGACTTGACATTGGTACAATATCATGAAATGGAGTTTGCTGTGAGGATAAGGGGTCTTAAGGAGAATTTAAAGGAGGATTTGAAAAAATTAGTTTCTGTTGCTCTCGAAGACGTGCTGGGAAGGCCAGCTGAAGAAATTGCAGAAGATATAGACAAAATTTTCCGTGTTAACTCCTGGATTGCGAGACAAAGGAAATTACCTAGAGATGTGGTTGTTTACTTTACAAAGAGAGCAATCAGGAATGAAGTTATTCAAGTTTCTTACAATACAAAGCTTGTGATTGCTGACCAAGAAGTTTTGGTTTTAAAAGAGATCCCTCCAAAAATCCTAAGGAAACGAAAGGAATTTGCATTTCTAGCACATGAGCTTAAGCGACGCGATGTCAGGTTCAGATGGGAGATTCCAGTGGGTATGGTGGTAATGTTTGAAGATACAAGATACCGTCTCGCTACGGTCCTGCAGGCACGTGATTTTTATAGCAATGTTTTAAAAGCAATTCCTATACCACTTCTGGAATCAATAAAGGAGGGAAAGTCTTATGATGCTGAAGGAATACAGATAGATGAGACAGCACCAGGAGTGATTCAAATTTCAACAGTAGAAGAAGCAAAGGACCAGAGGGTCACCCGAGCTGCTTCGAGACGAGCCAGGCGTGATCAAGACCAAGCCCAGCAGAATGTTGTGGAACCTTCAAAATGTACCTATAGCCAAGCTGTGGGAGGAGCGCGACCTAAAAATGTAAAAGGGATTCTGGAAGATGCGCTTCAAAAGCTTCAGGTTGCCAGAAATGGTGACTAAGTTTTTAACTTGGAATGTTAATGGATTAAACTCACCACAAAAGAGAAAGAAAATTTTTCAATATTTAAATCAATTTAAGACTGACGTTATTTGCTTACAAGAAACACATATTAGAGTTATGGACCAAAAGTATTTATCAAATTCAAGACTAGGTACACAATTTATTGCCTCTGCAGTTAACAAGAAAAATGGAGTGGTTATTTATGTCAAGAATACAATTACAGCAGAGTTAATTGAAGTTGATCAACAAGGAAGATATGTTATTGTGGATTTGTTACTAGAAGGTAAAAGAACTCTTTTGGTTGGATTATACGCGCCCAATCAACAGCAAGCTGACTTTTATAGATTGTTACACAGCAGGATTACCCAATTGGATTACAAATCTTTTATTTTTATGGGAGACTGGAATGGTGTTTTGAATGTACAAATGGATAAGAGTGGATCTTACAGAAGTACCCCAAGTCATGCGAAATTGCCTAAATCTTTTTTTGAAATGATGGACGATATGGAATTACGTGATGTTTGGAGGGGTTCAAAGACTATGTCTGATCACAGCCCAGTTTGGCTAGAGATTGGAAAAGATAGTAGAGAACGACGTTCCTGGCGTTTAAATGAGAATTTGTTCAGAAATCAGAAAAACGTGGAAGAGTGCAAAAAACAGATGAAGGTTTTTTTTGAAACGAATATGCATAAGGGTACTTCTATGGAAATGGTATGGGATGCTAGTAAGGCGTACATGAGAGGTGTGTTGATATATCTTAATAATAAATATAGACGCAACTTGGATTTTAGGAGGAAAGAATTGGAGACAGAGATTAAGGAAAAAGAAAAGGCTTTAATTTTGAACCCATCGGATGTGAAGATTAAAGAGACTATTAAGCTGTTAAGAGGACAATTTGATAAGTTAATGGCTGATCAGGTGGCAACTAATCTACGGTTTGCAAGGCATAATACTTTTTGCAATGCCAATAAACCAGGCAGATGGTTAGCTTATATGTTAAGAAAGAAGCAAAGGGTTTCTAATATAGATAAAATAGAACATAAGGGAAAGATTGTGTATCAACAGAATTTTATTAAGGAAACTTTTGTTGATTTTTTTTCTAAATTATATGCTAGTGATAAGATTAATGAAACGGACATTGATTTATATTTGAAAGATTTTAGCATCCCGGTTCTTACGCAAGACCAAAAAGAAGAAATGAATCAGTTGATAACTGAGGAAGAAATATACTTGGCAATTAAACAGTTAAAAGTAGGTAAAGCACCAGGCACTGATGGTTTGACTGCTGTGTATTATAAAAATCTACAGTTTGAGATGATAAAGCCATTAAAGGAACTGTTTCAGACAATTTAAAAAGGGGGAGGAGTGCCTCCGTCTTGGAAAACTGCTTTTATTTCTTTAATTCCTAAAGAAGATCAGGACGCTACTCAAGCAAAAAACTGAAGAACCAATTTGAAGAACCTTTGAACTGAGAAGAACAAAGAAAGGGGTGGGAAGAAATCTGGTTTGGCAGGGAGGGAGGGAGGGAGGGAGGGAGGGAGGGAGGGAGGAAGGAAGGAAGGAAGGAAGGAAGGAAGGAAGGAAGGAAGGAAGGAAGGAAGGAAGGAATCAGAATCGACCTGGAAGGGACCTTGGACATCTTCTGCTCCAGCCCCTGGACTAGCAGAAGTCCCTATATCATTTCAGACAAGTGGTTGCCAGTCTCTTCTTAAAAATCTCAAGTGATGAAGCACCTATAATGTTTGAAGGCAACCTGTTCCACTGGTTAATTTTCCTCACTGTCAGGGAGTTTCTTCTTAATTGCTTCTCTCTTTGATTGGTTTCCATCCATTGTTTCTTGTCCTGCCCTCTGGTGCTTTGGAAAATAAATTGACCCTGTCCTCCTCCTGGCAGGTTCTCAAATACTGGAATACATCTATTATGTCCCCACTAGTCTTTCTTTTTTCTAAACTGACCACTCCCAAATCCTGCAACCATTCTTCATATGTTTTAGTCTCCTGGCCTTTAATCATCTTAGTTTCTCTTCTTTGCACTTTTTCCAAGGTCTCAACATCTTTGTTGTAATGTGATGACCAAAACTGGATGTAGTATTCCAGATGTGGCCATACTAAGGCTTTATAAAGCAGTACTATTCTGTTCTTGTACCTTTAGTTTTTCCTGCCCAGGTGTAAAACCTTGCTTTTCTCCACATTAAATATCATTTTGTTAGATAGGGCCCATTGTTCAAGTCTGTCAAGATCTTTTTGGATTCTGAGCTTATCTTCTGAGGTTTTGGCTGTTCCTGCCAGCTTGGTGTCATCTGCAAATCTGATGAGATCCCCTTCTATTCCCTCACCTAAGTCATTTATGAAGCTATTGAAGAGTACTTGGCCTAAGACAGAACCTTGTGGTACCCCACTGCTTACTTCCCTCCATGTGGATGTAGTGCCATTGAGGACTATTTGTTGAATATGGTTTGTTAGCCAGCTACAGATACAAATGGTGTTGTTGTTGTCTATTTCACCTTTTCCTAACTTACCAAGAAGTAGGTTTTGGTCTACCTTGTCAAATGCCTTACTGAAATCTAAGTATACTATGTCCACTGGGTTTCACTGGTCTACTAGTTTAGGGTTAACACTATAAAGGACTACTCACTGAGTACAGTTTGTCAGCCAGTTATGACATGTCAGAATGGGGAATGGGATGCGGTTTTCCCTTTGTTCCCTCACCCCTCCTCAGCAAATTGGCAGTCAGTTCTTTTGGTCAGCTGACAAGGAAGGAAGAGGAAGAAGAGGCTTCATCAGGGCTCTGTTGAGGGTCATGAGGAAATTGCACTAGCCCCTTTTAAATGTAGAAAGAAGAAAGATCCAAAAGATCACAGATTTATTATATGAACTATAATTCTACCTCATATATAAATTCAGACCTGTAATATATTTTGAAGGATGATAATGTATTAAACAATTTATAATCTTTTAGCAATCTGTTTTTTCAACTGTATGCTATTTACGACTGAATTTCATTTTAATAATTCTGATATATTGATTAATATACATTTGCATATCTATACAACATTCTGAAACAAATATAATTTTCCCAACTGTTAGCATAGCACCATTATATTTCAAATATGGATGGCTCTTAAGATCTTCTATAGCATTTATATGTACAACTATTAAATGTAATGATTTGGGATTTTTAAAATGTTATCATATAACCCTGTCACATTTTATTACAAGATTTTTAACAAATTAAATGAATAACTGATTAAATGTTGTGGCTCTAATTATATTTAACAAATACATTTAGTAAGTAACATTTAATTCAAACTGTTTATTCTTCCAGGTGTGGTGTCAGCATTCCAAGTAAATTACTGTATTAAATTGCAGTTTAAGTTAGTGAAAAGTTTGAAGACTAATCAGAACAAGAAAAATAATTTAATTTCCAAATATAACACAGCTTTCTAGTTTGGGGGAGGGGGTTGAGTGAGTGTTGGGGGTGGTGGAAGAAAAGTTCATAGTAGTTCCTATTTCATTAGAATTAAGCCAGCTGTGAAACTTGGCAATTGTATACATGATAGATTCCCAATAGACTATCATGTTGTATTCCTCTCTGAGGTGTCCTTTTTTGGACTCTATCATGGCTATCTCTTATGTAAAGTTTACTCATTGGTTCAGCAGCTGTGAATAATCATTGAATGGTAGCATTTTGAACAGAAAACTAGAATGGAATCTATCATGTCTTACATTTCCAATCTCATAAAAATGAAGGTATTGAGTATATTATGGCTATGAGTCAAATTAATTCCATCAGATAAATGAATGAAACATAGTGATATCTGCACAAAAGAAGAACTGACTCATTTCTGTTAATTATGCCTCTGCAATCACTCTAATATTTAGTAGTTCTTTATTTATATAACATATACACTTGCGACCTTATTTCATAATTGCAATTATGAAACAATTTCATAAAGGTTTATTTTATTTTTATTTTAAAAAATAGGAACCATGATAAATCACACCAATGTTCTTTTAATATAACAAATCCATCTCATACTCATACTACAGTGATGTGGTAAAAAGAAAATCTGTCATGTACTTTCCAAAACATAATAGATATAGGTTAATTCAGTGCTTAGGGTCGAGATGGATGACCCACATTGTGACTGAAGGTAAAATATGTCTTTCTACTTGGATTATCCATAGCATGGAGAAAGATAGGTTTCCCTTTCATAGGGCTGGAAATGACCTTGGAGGTTTTCTAATCCAACCCCGTCAAAGGCTGAAGTCCTTATACCATCCTGGACAAATTGTTGTCCTATCTTTTCTTAAAAACCTCCAGTGATGGAGTACCAACATCTCCAAGTGTTAAGCTGTTGATTGATTAATCATTTTTAGTGTTATGAAATTCTTCCTTAATTTCAGTTTTGAACTCCCTCTGATGGGATTCCACCCATTGCTTCTTGTCTTGTCTTCAGGTGGCTATGCAGAACCTACTCCCTGTGACAGCCCCTCAACTTCTCTCTGATAGGCTGAACATACCTAGTTCCCTTAGCTGTTCACCATATGATTTAGCCTCCATAACCCTTATTGCCTATATTGCTCTTCTCTACACTCTTTCTAGGGCAGGGGTGTCAAACCTGCCACGTCACGTGATGTGTCATGACGTATTGTGACTTTTTCCCAATTGCCGGAGCTGGGGTGGAGGTGGTTTCGGCATGACACATCCAGCCTGCGAGCCAGCAGTTTGACACCCCTGTTCTAGGGCCTCAAAATCTTTTATTTTGTAACATATTTTGCCATTGCTGTTAATTTATTGAGATTTGTAAAACAGCAATTGATTGTGCTTTTACTTTGGTTTTTTGAACAAGATGGAGAATTTAATTTTGCATAACTTGGAATTGTCTCATAAACTACAATGCTATTGTTTTACATATGTTATATTTTTAAGGCAAATTAGAGACATGTGTGATGAGCATTAGTAGAAAAAGCAAATAGATTTGGCACACCCATTTTGAAGCTTTCTCAAACATTCCAGTAGCATTAATTCATCTGGCATTTGGCAACAATAAGGGCTTTTAATTGAAAAAGGTCTCTCTTTAAATTTGAAGTGATGTAACTGTAAACACTGTTTTCACTTGATAACTCAGTTTTTGAACTAGAATACCTTTGTACTGAAATGAATAATGGCAGAATACATGAAGCATAGACCTCAGCCCATCAAGCAATGGGCCTATGGTAGAATTCCCACTCTTTCGCCCACATCCCTTGAGTCTAGATCAGGGGTCTTCAAACTTGGCCCTTTTATGACTTGTGGACTTCAACTTCCAGAATTTCTCAGCCAGGCTGGCTGAGGAATTCTGGGACTGAAGTCCACAAGTCATAAAAGGGCCAGGTTTGAAGATCTCTGGTCTAGATTCCCTACTATGCCCTCACCATAAGACAGTAGTTTTGTGCTTTTGGAACTCAGACCACTGAAGAAGTAGACTAAAGTTTGGATGTTGTCAGGATGTAGAAAGGCACTAATAGGCCTTTCTTTTCAAACATTTGTTTTTCCAGATTAGGAGTTTTAAATTTTTTTTAACATGTTACTCTTACATTATGCCTAAACTGAAATCTGAGCAAAGACTTCGTGGAACATGTGGATCTGTTCCTCATATTTTGCAGAGAACAGCAGATTTATAAAGTCATCTGGGAAAGAAATCATATGTGTGCAATATGTGCCTGTCATTTCTTAATAACCCATGAAGTTGCTTAGGATATATGTCAAACACAGGTTAAATATAGAAAATCAAAAACATTTAAAATAATCCAAAGCAGTGAAAGAAACCTGTTGAAATTCAACTTAGGGACAGAGACAGCTGTGAACATAAAATAAATGGTTCAAACATTTTTTTTTTACTGCAGCATAATTTTATTTATTTATTTATTTATTTGCCCATTGTGTGAATAACAGTTTTATTAAACTGGTAAGCAATTAGCTTTCACTCATTAGCGTTGGTCTGGACTTAGAGGAACCCTATTCCCAAAGTTGGAAACATTTCAGCTTCAGTTATACCTTATTCTATGTTATCACTCCTTTAGCGATTGATAGACAGAATGCATGGGTGGGGATGAGAGTAAGTAAGTAAGTAAGTAAGTAAGTAAGTAAGTAAGTAAGTAAGTAAATAAGTTAAGTAAGTAAGTAAATATTAGGTGCACTAAATCAACCCTGATCCTTTTTCTCAACCTGACATTATCATACTTACACAAATAATATGAGCAGCTAATTATTTTTTGAAGATTTGAAGCAGCATCTATTCTACAGAGATGCTAACACCAAGTCTGCTTGTTTAGGGCCAGGACAAGAGATCTCACTGCAGGTAAGAATGATATCCATTGAGAGAGATTTCTTGAAATATCAGAAGTAAAGCCACTATCTTAAGATGGGGAAATGTGAGGAAAGCCTTTTATTAAACTTCAAGTTTCACTGGAGAAGCAACTGAACCAACCTTATCCTGACCTATTCAGGCACTCCAACTGTACATATAGGCTTTTCAGAAAGGAGGATTCACAGTCATTTGGCTGCAATTTTCATGTGAGGCTTGGGCTACTAACTTGTCAGAGGGCTGTAGACATCATCAGCTGACATAAGCGGATTTCAGAAAAACATATATATGCTGCTTCAGTTGTGTCCATTTTACAGCTTTGCTAAATCCTTATAGGGATTTAGCACCAAAACTCCTTGCTAGTAATAAGCTTTTTAGTAACCCTTTGCAGTTATTATTGCACATGTTTGTACCATTACTTACCTTTAGGTTTTGAGATGGAGAACGAACTGTTGGAAGAAATGGAAAATGAAATAGGGTCCCCATAGCAATATTATTTTTATAATTCTCACCACAATGTTGGTCATAAGAAGTTACATTATAAGCTTAAGAAACATGTATAATCTGAGAAAGAATTGTCACAAAAAGAGTGGTACAGAGTAAGAAGGCAGATCTTGGACAGAGGAAAATAACTATATCTATTAACAATATTAATAAGATAATCTTTAGCAAGATAGAAAGCAAGAGACAAAAGAGTATTTTTAAGTAAAGATCAGTTCAAAAGTACCATCCTAATATTTTTTTCATGGGTATTATTACAATATTTGGTGTTCCCATCATATCCTATAGTGAAAATAATAAAGAAAAAGAACTCAAGATTGGTCTCGATAAACTTGAAAACTGGGCCCAATCTAACAAAATGAAATTCAGTGTAGTGAAAAGCAAGGTTTTACACTTAGGGAAGAAAAACCAAATATATAGGTACAGATTGGGTGAAACTTGGCTCAATAGCAATAATTGCGAGAGGGATCTTGAACCCTAGTAGACAATCACTTAAATATGAGCCAGCAGTGTGCTGCAGCTGCCAAAAAGCCTATGCTATCCTAGGCTGCATTAATAGAGAGAATCAAGATCACGTGAAGTGTTAATACTGCTTTATAAGGGTTAGCAGGATTCCAATATCTGAGGGGTTGCCCCTATTTTCCAAAGGACCTGAAGGCAGGACATGGAGCAATGGATGGAAAATAATCAAGGAGAGAAGCAGGCTAGAACTAAGGAGAAATTTCTTGATAGTGAAAACAATGGGTGGAACAGCCTGCTTTCAGAAGTTGTGAGTGCTCCATCACTGGAGGTTTTTAAGAAGAGAAATCTCTTATCGAGATCCATTTAAATATTGAGCATATCTTCTGGGGTATTAGCTATTCCTGGCAAGTTTGTGTTGCATGTGAATTCGATGAGTTCCCCTTCTATTTCCTCATCTAAATTATTTATGAATATATTGAAGAGTACTGGGCCTAAAACAGAACCTCAGAATCAGAATAGAGCTGGAAGAGACCTTGAGGGTCTTCTACTACAACCCCATGTTCAAGCAGGAGACCCTATACCATTTCAGAGAAGTGGCTGTCCAGTCTCTTCTTAAAAACCTCCAGTGATGAAGTACCCCGCTGCTTATTTCCCTCATGTAGATGTAGATCCATTGACTGCGGTTTGTCAACCAGTTACAATTCCATCTGATGGTGATGCTATCTATCTCACAAAGATATTCTCACAGATAATATTTAAACATTTGGCCTATTGATACGTTAGGAAAAACTTTTGTTTTAAAAACTTAAGACTTACCAAGCCATGCTATAGTGGACAGTGCTAATCTCCATTTATGCTATGAAGAGAAGTTATATTTTAAAAATTATTTTATTTATATCCTGTCATTTATTATTTTTTAAATAAACAACTCAAAGTAGCAAACATCTAACATTTGGCCTGACTATCACAAAGTTGGGATGCAATTCATTTTGACTTTGGAATTTTAATTCATTCAAAGTACTAGCATTCCAGCATCCGATCTCACTATTGAGTGTTTCTGGGTGGCATATAAACAGCCTTCTCCTTTTTTTTTACTTTTTTTTTTAGATTTTTTATCTTGCTTTTATTATATTTATAAATAGCTTAAGGTGGCAAGCATACCTAATAAAGGTAAAGGTAAAGGTTCCCCCGCACATGCGTGCTAGTCGTTTCCAACTCTAGGGGCCGGTGCTCATCTCCGTTTCAAAGCCGAAGAGCCAGCGCTTGTCTGAGGACTTCTCCGAGGTCATGTGGCCGGCATGACTAGACGCCAAAGGCGCACGGAACGCTGTTACCTTCCCACTGTAGTGGTCCCTATTTTTCTACTTGCATTTTTACGTGCTTTCGAACTGCTAGGTTGGCAGAAGCTGGGACGAGTAACAGGCGCTCACTCTGTTATGCGGCACTCGGGATTCGACCCTCCAAACTGCCGACCTTCTGATCGACAAGCTCAGCGTCCTAACCCACTGAGCCACCGCGTCCCTTAGCATACCTAATATTCCAGGGTAAATTGGACTGAGAGAGAGTGACTGATCCAAAAATCACCCAGCTGGCTTTCATGGCTAAAGCAGGACTACAACTCAAATTCTCCTGATTTCTAGCCTGGTGCCTTAACCAACAAACCAAATTGGGTCTATACTTTCTGTAAGTCTGTAAAATAAAAGGGTAATTAGATATTCCCTGACCATGTTTTGGTCAATAAAATCATAGCGTGATAAGAATTAGAAGGAACCTTGGAGATCACTTGGGGCGGTTTTTCCTCTGCCCAGTGGATGGCCATCCAGTATTTCCCATGCTGGAAAGTCCTCCACATCCCAGGTCTGTTCCATTATTGAATCAGGAAATTCTTCCTAATGCCTAATCAAAAGCAGTTTCCTTATAATTTAAACCAATTGTTTCTTATCTTATCTTTAACTTGCCAAAGAATTCTTCTACATAGCAGCTTTTCACATACTTGAAAAAAACTTTCATATCTCCCCACAGTCTTTTCTATTCCAGGCAAGATAATTTTTTAATAGTAATTTTGTTAAAAATTATAGTTAAAAAGATAAAAGCTAATACAAAAAATAAAATAAAAAACAGAAATTTCCAAACAAAAGAATAAAGAATAAAGAATATAGTAAAGAAAATGAAAATATATAAAGAAAAGACTTCATCACACATAAAAGATTTTAGTGACTTATCACTTCTCTTAAACTATAACAAATGATCTCTTCTTCCCAGATCCCATCTCTTATACATGAACAAATCCAAAACCTCATAATTCAGTTCTGATCAGCAACAGTTGATTAGGAGTTACCAGAATAACACGTGAATTTTAACCTTGATCAAGTAAACCATTATATTTTTTCCTTTTAGTTTTAACAATCTTGATCTTCATTCCCTTCAAATAATTTCCTAGAATTTTATTTCTTTTCATATTTTTTCTTTGTACTTTTCACAAAAACTTTAAGGGTTTAACAACTTACTTTTGCAAATCCAATATACAAAAGTTATCCAGATCATCTTTTGTTATTTGTATATCTTTTTAATTATTAAGACATCCAAGAGACTTATCTCCATGCCTTCTGATTCCACATGCTCCAAGCTGTAATATGGGAGCAAACAGTCTCGATGTAAAACTACTATTTAATCAAGTGGCCTTTCAAAAGAATTCAATTCTGATCATATTCTGCTGAAAGACTTTTGAGAATGCTGCCATTTTCTGTCTTATCATCACATAAGTCAGCTGTAAATACTGGTTTGATAAGGGGCTCACAAAGGTACCGATATGTAAGCTACTCCCTTACAGTAAGGGATCTGTTCACTGGGATTTCTGCTGAACTAACAAATATATTGAGAACGAATTTGTGCTAACTGAAATTAGGGGTACTACAAGAGTTGTTGTTTTCTCCAGTTTTCCATTTCTGGCCACCACCCGGAAAACACATCACTGCAGAAATGTTTATGATTTGGAAATAGCCTAAGAGAAACTCATGTAGTACACCCTGTCCTGAAGGAATCAGAATCTGAATTTTATAGCAGATCCAATTGTATGTGTATGTGTGTATGTTATTTAGAACTATATGTTTTCTTGCCAAATGTCAATCAACCATATAATTAAAAACTCATTTTATGCAGTAAGAGAAATATTTCTTGCAATCTGCAAATACTTGGCAAACATAGCTTTCTCAGTCCATAACGCTGACCCATTCAAAACAAAATAACAAAAGAATTGTGAATTATAAAATAATATGTGAGGATTGTCACCTGTTTAATATTTATTTGGTATTGATTTTTGATATATGTGCAAACATTCTGTTTTAAATCGATTATGTCAGTTTGCAATGAAACAATGCACAAAGAAAAACTACATATACAAAAAAATAAAACATGTATCATAGAACCATTGATTATTGAAAGTGATATGTTTTTATAAATGTCTTAAAGGTAGAGAAAGTACGACCCAAAGACAAGTTTGGGCAATGAAACATCTGCAAGAAAACAAACAAGCTCACAGAGCACCTGGGACCTCCTCGCAACACAACTGCTTAGATAACTAGGGAGTGACACAAAAGAAGGCTATCTTCCACTATCCTAATACCATGGGGATACCGTCAAAAGAACCCTTCTCACACACCTTTATATTACTTTGTTATATTTTTGAATAGGTTTATAATAAGGTAAAAGGTAAAGATTCCCCCGCATATGCGTGCTAGTCATTTCCAACTCTAGGGGCCGGTGCTCATCTCCATTTCAAAGCCGAAGAGCCTGCGCTTGTCCGAGGACGTCTCCGTGGTCATGTGGCCGGCATGATTGGACGCCAAAGGCACACAGAATGCTGTTACCTTCCCACTGTAGTGGTCTCTATTTTTCTACTTGCATTTTTATGTGCTTTCGAACTGCTAGGTTGGCAGAAGCTGGGACGAGTAACAGGCGCTCACTCTGTTATGCGGCACTCAGGATTTGACCCGCCAAACTGCCGACCATCTGATCGACAAGCTCAGCATCCTAACCCACTGAGCCACCACATCCCTAGGTTTATAATAGGAAAGGCAATTTCCAAATAGTGAAACCCTAGACCATTTATGGCTCCACAACTTAATAGTAACACAGTTTCCCCCCAAAAGGCCTGGTACCTTGTCCAGATTTTCCAACTCCAAAACTGTTCCCAATATATTTTGCACCAGTAAACAGCTGCTTTCTATATCTTTTATTATCTATGTTCTATTATAGAAAGAAAAAATAATGGACCAAAGTTGTCTATGAACACTAAGTTTCAGGAGCCAATTTCAATAATCTTCCCAAAGTGCTGGACTGAATCCTCAGACAGAAATCCTCAGACAGAAATCCTCAGACAAACAGCAAAAGTAAGAATCTGGAAATGCAATTAGACATAATAAGAAAATAAGATACTGGAAATATAATGTCAAAAAGTCTGATACTAGAAATACAACCAATTGTGGTGAGAAAAAAAATGGGGAGACAGTTTAGAAAACTACTGTGGGTGTATCAGCTTTTGACTGAGGGACACACATCTATAGGAAATGAAGATGGGTGTAATTACCAAAAAAAGTACCCAGCCAACAGCAGTATATGCAAAAATAAGATTAGAAAATCTAAGGCATAAAAGGAATGTAGGGGAAACAAACAAAGGAGTTTTTTTGGTATCTATCTATCTATCTATCTATCTATCTATCTATCTATCTATCTATCTATCTTTCATTTATTAAATTATATCCCACCCATCTCACCAATAAGGTGACTCTGGGTGGTCTTTACTTAATAGTTGAAAGTTAATTGTTATGTCATGGGCTCTGGTGAGCAGGAATGAAGACACACAGCTGAGTACAGAGAAACTCATTCTTTTATTTAAGCTGGAACTGTACTGGAGACTTGGGGTACACCCCGCCACAATATATAGCCAAACCCTCGGGTAGCAACCAATCAGATTGAACCCATGCTTGCCGCCCAAGGTTGACCAGTTGCAGGACTGGAGATGTCCTGTCTGGGTTGCTGGAGAGCTGTTAGCTCTCCAGCAACGCACGTAGTGTGGTACCAAAAACCCAGTACATAACACCCCTCCCTCCTAAGATCAGGCTATAATCCCCTTGACAATAGTCAAGGCTTAAGAATCACATCCAACAACCAAAATACAAAATAATAAAATAATAACAATAATGCTTGTTAAGCCAAGGTAGTTAGAATGACATTATGCGACCTTTACAGACGTGCCTTGTAGTATGGACTACAATAAGATTAAACAACAGCTAAATAGCTAGTCAATGAAGTAAAGACTACAAAGAGATGAAACAACATCTCAATGAACATGCTTGTCAGAAGTTACAATTCACCCCAATTTCTGTAGGTAGTGGTACAAGTGTCACAACATTATACATCACTTTATTTTACAATATAGTCTGTAAAATATGCCGGGGGTTTGTGCGGACTGGAGGAATGCCTCGGAGTTCCACTCACTTTGTGGTCTACCAGCTTACCTGGTGGGCTGGGTAGACCCATGTCCCTTTGTGCTTCATCGTCCAGGGGAATTGGAACGCTCTGGCTGGCCTCACCAGGTTGGCCCACCCCAGAGTCAGTCTGTTATGCAGGGTAGGCACAGCGGTTGCTGAGATTCGGCTGGTTCACCTGGTCAGGGGTCCCATGTTGCACTTCCGAGCTTCCCTGTTCTTCCTCGGAATCAAGTTCAGCTGAGAAAGGAAAACGCTGGTGGTTCTGGTGTGGGCTGGCTTGGGTGCCAGTTTGAAGACCTCAGGATGGACTTATGCCATAGTCCTCACTTAGTGACCATTCTGGAAACCTCTTCCTAAGTTGGTTGATGTGTCTTCTAACCAGTCACCCTCCCTCCAACCCCACTTCATAAGATAGGGGTCCGGATGCTTTGGTCACCTGACCAGGAACCCACAAATTTCCAGGCCCAAGGTTTCTGGCCCAAACCCAATCACCAATTTGCAGCCCCCTTGGGGGCTTTGGTCCAGAGGCCTCGGATGCCATTCTGTCTGGATGCAACCTGTCCAGTTTAGTAATTAAACGCTTTCCCCAACGAAGCTCAGAAGGACTTCTACCTGTAGCCGTGCAGGGTGTAGCATGTTGACAGAGCAAAAAATCTGCCAGTCTGTGATGCCAGTCACCTGTGATAATGCGCTTTAGTGCCTCCTTTGTTGTCCTCACCATGCGTTCAGCTTGTCCATTGGAAAAGGGATGAAATGGTGCAGACATAGCATGTCTGATAAGGTTAGCTCTGAGAAAATCCTGAAACTCAGCAGCAGTGAATTGAGCTCCATTATCAGAAACCCAAAACATCAGGCAACCCATGTGTTGCAAAGAGTTTTCTCAGCAACTGGATGGTCCTAGCAGTAGTCATATTAGGGACTGGAACTACTTCCAGTCATTTTGAGTGGCTATCCACTACTACCATAAAAACCTAGCCTTGGAAAGGCCCAGCGTAGTCTATATGAACCCTGGACCAGGGAGTATGTATTTCCTCCCACCTATGAACTGGGGCCTGAGGCATTCCAGGCCTAGACTTCTGGCTGGTATAGCAACCATGAACTTGATCCTCTACAGCCTTATCCAGGCCAGGCCACCAAAGGTAGCTTCTAGCTAGGGCTTTCATGCGTACAATGCCTGGATGGCCTTCATGTAAAGATTGTAAGACTCTATCCCTCAATGAAGTGGGGATAATGACTCTGTTGCCCCATAAAATACAGCCTTCGTGTACAGACAATTCATATCTCCTGACAAAATAACTTTGAAATTCAGAGCCTGGACTTTTTTCCAACCAGCCATTGTATACCAATGACAGTACTCTGCTCAGAATTTTATCTGTGGCAGTTTCAGCAGCAATATCCCCTGAGTGGAGGGGAAACTCAGGTAAGTCCTGAATGGACAATATTTTAGCAGCAGGAGCTGGATCAGGATCCATTAGTGGCAGTGGTAGTCTGCTGAGGTCATCTGCTTGGCCCATTTAATAATAATAATAATAAAGTTGGAAGGGACCTTGGAGGTCATCTAGTCCAACCCCTGCTCAGGCAGGAAACCTTATACCATTTCAGACAAATGGCTGTCCAGTCTCTTCTTAAAAGCTTCCAGTGTTGGAGCATTCACCACCTCTGGAGGCAGGTTGTTCCACTGGTTAATTGTTCTAACTGTCAGGAAGTTTCTCCTTAGTTCTAGGTTGCTTCTCTCCTTGACTAGTTTCCATCCGTTGCTTCTTGTCCTGCTTTCAGGTGCTTTGGAGAATAGCTTGACTCCCTCTTCTTTGTGGCAGCCCCTGAGATATTGGAACACTGCTATCATGTCACCCCTCACTCTTCTCTTCATTAAACTACACATACCCAATTCCAGCAACTGTTCCCTATATGTTTTGGCCTCCAGCCCCCTAATCATCTTTGTTGCTCTTCTCTGTACCCTTTCTAGAGTTTCAACATCTTTTTTACATCGTGGTGACCAAAACTGGATGCAGTATTCCAGATGTGGCCTTACCAAAGCATTGTAAAGTGGTATTAGTACTTCACTTGATCTTGATTCTATCCTTCTGTTAATGCAGCCTAGCACTGTGTTGGCTTTTTTGGCAGCTGCAGCACACTGCTGGCTCATATTGAAGTGATTGTCTACTAAGACTCCGAGATCCCTCTCACAGTTACTGCTATTGAGCAAGGTACCACCTATACTATACCTGTGCATTTGATTTTTCCTCCCTAAATGTAGAACCTTACTTTTTTCACCATTGAATTTCATTTTGTTAGATAGTGCCCAGTGTTCGAGTCTGTCCAGATCCTTCTGTATCTTAAGCCTATCTTCTGGAGTATTGGCTATTCCTGCCAGCTTGGTGTCATCTGCAAATTTGATGAGTTCCCCATCTATCTCCTCATCCAAATCATTAATGAAGATATTGAAGAGCACTGGGCCCAGAACAGAGCCCTGGGGCACCCCACTACACACTTCCTTCCATGTAGATTTCTTTCCCAGGTTTATGAATCAACTTAAAATTGTATGCAGACAAAAATATAGACCATCTCAGCATTCTTGGAGATAGTATGTGGGGAGTTTGCTTATCTGTTGTGAATAATCCCAAAAGGGGTTTGTGGTCAGTGTAGACAGTGAAATCCCTGCCATATAAATAATCATGAAATTTCTTAACTCCAGCCACCAAGGCTTCTTTACCAATTTGCGCATAATTACGCTCAGCAGCAGATAAACTTCTAGAATAGAACGCAATAGGAACCTGTTCCCATTCTTCTCTATGTGGCTTAAGACTGCCCCCACCCCGTAGGGAGATGCATCACATGCAAGACATACAGATTTAGACTCAATGTAATGAGTTACAGTAGACTTTTCTGAAATGAGGGCTTTTAGATCCTGGGACGCGGTGGCTCAGTGGGTTAGGACGCTGAGCTTATCGATCAGATGGTCGGCAGTTTGGCGGGTCGAATCCCGAATGCCGCGTAACAGAGTGAGCGCCTGTTACTCGTCCCAGCTTCTGCCAACCTAGCAGTTCGAAAGCACATAAAAATGCAAGTAGAAAAATAGGGACCACTATGGTGGGAAGGTAACAGCGTTCTGTGCGCCTTTGGTGTCTAGTCATGCCGGCCACATGACCACAGAGCCGTCCTCAGGCAAGCACTGGCTTTTCGGCTTTGAAACGGAGATGAGCACCGGCCCCTAGAGTCGGAAATGACTAGCACGCATGTGCGGGGGAACCTTTACCTTACCTTAGATCCTGGAAACTTTTTTCATGTAAGTTAGCCCATTTCCAAGGGGCGTTTTGATCAAGTAGCCTGTGGAGGGGCTCTGCTATTGCAGCCTTATGAGGTAGGAATGTGTGATAAAAATTCAGGAGGCCCAAAAATTCTTGCAGCTCTCCTTTTGATTTTGGCCTAGGAGCCATTTTAATGGCCTTCACTTTAGAATCAGAGGGGTGAATTCCACTAGCGTCGATACAGAACCCCAAGAATTCTGTTGATGAGACCCCAATACTACATTTGTGTTTTTTTTATTTGAGGCCCACATCGCGGAGCCTTTGCAAAACAGCTCTCAGCCTATTGGCCAATACTTCTGGGGATTCCCCGGCAATGAGAACATCATCAAAATAGAGACATACACCCTGAATACCCTTAAGTGTGCATTCCATAATCCCTTGGAAAATATCCAGTGCAACACTGACTCCAAACTGCAAGCGTTTGACTTTGAATGCTCCTCTGTGAGTTACTATTGTTTGAGCCGCGGCTGTGGCCTCATCAACCGGCAATTGCTGATACGCCTGCACTAAATCAAGTTTAGCAAAAATGGTTCCCCCTTGCAAAGAGGCTAGAATATGGTTGACTACAGGGACCAGGTACGCATGTTGATTTAGGGCCTTATTTAATGTGCATTTATAGTCTGTGCAAATGCGGACTTCCCCATTGGACTTAAGTGGGGTGACAATAGGAGTTTCCCACTCCCCCCCCCACCAACAGGCTGTAATACACCCTGCTCTACTATCTTATCAATTTCAGAATCGATTTTGTGTTTTAGGGCAAAGGAGACCCTGCGAGGCTTGACCCTAATCGGTATAACATTAGGATCTAATTTAAAAGAAATTGGCGGGCCAGTATAAGTTCCCAGTTTTGACTCTAAAACATCTGTGTATTCCTCGCAAACAGCCATGAGGTCTGCTGTCTGTGTCTGGTTAATGCCTGTAATTTGAATGCCCAAAGCCTCAAACCAATCAAGTCCAATAAGACTTGTTCTTTGGCCCTCTACTACTATGACATCCAGGTGCCCCAAAAACCCTTTAAATTTCACCAATAAGGTGGCTTCACCCTTAACTTTAACATGAGTATTCTGAAAATCTGTTAAAATAATATCTGAGGGCCTTAGTTTAGCCCAATGGTTGCTGCATCTACACACAAAGTTGAATGTGTCATGCGAGATGATCGATACCGATGAGCCAGAGTCCAACTCCATCTTACATGGAACTTCTTGTAGCTCTACCGAGAGCTTGAGTTTAGGCTTAAGGAGGCGATGAGCCCCAGTGCGGCAAATGCTTCCCCGGCTTCTGAAAACCCCCACACTAACTGGACCCTGGGCCCCAGTACCTCTCCTAGTCAGTTCCTCCGACTGGTGTTTGGGTGGCCTGTCTCTCTGGCGGGCTCTGCACACCACCGCAATGTGTCTGGTCCTTCCACAAGCTCTACACGTGGCCGAACGAAATCTGCAATTGGCGCAGGAATGTTTGCTTCCACACCCCTTACATCTAGGTAAGAAAACTTCTCTTGGGTGGTTGCCATGGTTTTGCACATTTGGCTGCCTTTGGAGCTTGTTTATTTCAGGTTCTTCATCTTCTGACGATTCTCCGCCCCATTTGGTGACCTTGAGATGGATAGAATCTTCTACTTTTGAAGATTTGGTTGGCTGCACTGTTTGCACTGCACCTCCGGCTGCTTCGTCAGCCATGACCTCGTCCTATGCTTCGGTGAATGTGAGATTTGGTCTGGCAAATAGTCTCTGCTGTAGGGTTCTG
The DNA here is from genome assembly GCA_024449315.1 of Daboia siamensis. Classification (NCBI taxonomy): domain Eukaryota; kingdom Metazoa; phylum Chordata; class Lepidosauria; order Squamata; family Viperidae; genus Daboia; species Daboia siamensis. Next base: position 1,125,811 of record JAKJMR010018103.1, on the reverse strand, counting down.
TCTCTAAGACCACAGATGAGTCGGTCTCTCAGTCGTTCCTCTAAATTCGAAAACTTGCAAAGGCGTGTGGCCTGCCTTAGGCCCGCGATAAACTCTGAAGCTGTCTCTCCGGGAAGCTGCACTGTTTGGTCGAATTTAAAGCGCCACGCCATCTCCGACATCTTGGGCTGGAAATGCCTGGTCAACTTCTTCTTAAGGTCAGCAAACGATACCACTTCAATGGGCGTTGGTGCGAAGAGATTTTCCGCTAGGTTGAAAGTCGCTGGCCCACACACACACAGCAACATTGCAGCTTTTAGGCCTTCCTCTGCAATCTGGTTGGCTCGTAGATAGTTCTCCACTTGTGAGAGGTAAGACGGCCAATTTTTTGGATGTTTCATATCGAACTCTCTGAGTTTGCCGATCTTCAGCATCTTTCCTCAATCCCTGCGTTCTTGGATCCTGCTTCTTGGGCTCAAGGAATGCGTCCTCTGAGAACGCGGCTGCTAGTGTAGCTTTACTAGCTGGCCTAGGGGGGGAGAAGATGCCTCTTCCCTCCAGCGAGTAATGCTGACCCCTTGTGACTTCAGCCCTTAGGCAGTAAATTAGGATCCCACCTTCATTGCCACTGTTATGTCATGGGCTCTGGTGAGCAGGAATGAAGACACACAGCTGAGTACAGAGAAACTCATTCTTTTATTTAAGCTGGAACTGTACTGGGGACTTGGGGTGCACCCCGCCACAATATATAGCCAAACCCTCAGGGAGCAACCAATCAGATTGAACCCATGCTTGCCGCCCAAGGTTGACCAATTGCAGGACTAGAGACGTCCTGTCTTGGTTGCTGGAGAGCCGTTAGCTCTCCAGCAATGCACGTGGTGTGGTACCCAAAACCCAGTACATAACATTAATAATAAAAGGAAGGGGTACACATACTGATAGGAGAAGATGGCAGAATGGTAACAATTCTTATTCTTAAAAAAGTATGCTTGAATCAGTGGTGAAAGGGCAAAGGCATAGCAAGCCCTTCCCTCCATCACATGCACTTAGCCCAGTGGTGGCGAACCTTTTAGAGACAGAGTGCCCAAACTGCAACCCAAAACCCATTTATCATCGGGTGCCAGGTGGGTGTGGCTGACTGGGTGGGTGTGGCCACAGTGGGCATGGCCAACTTGGTGGGCATGGCCATGGTGGGTGTGGCCACCTCGATGATGCTCGGGAGGGATGCCTGTGGGGGCCGGGCAGGCTTCAGGGAAATCCTGGGGGTCTCTAGCGAGCAGCCAAGGTGGCTCCAGACCCCC
>JAKJMR010018103.1:1098463-1124521 GCA_024449315.1 Daboia siamensis | reverse complement strand
TGACTAGTTGAAACAGCAGAAGCCACCCCCATCAGATCTGTCAAGTTGATTTACCCAGGCTGGACAAAGGCTTTCTTCCGGCTGTCCTGGAGCCGTTTCTGCCTGCACTGATGAGGCTCTGTGGCCAGTCCGCCATCATGCAGGACAGCCACCATGCTGCTCGCTGGCCTCTGTGTACAGGGTCTGATAGTGTCAGGCAGCAGATACAGAAGCAAAGCTCTACCGACCATCCTCGCACTGGTGGGAGTGGTGGCGGGGAAAGGCAGGATCTGGCATATGGCCACCCTTTGCCGCTGCTGCTGTACATTGTCCCTGTGCACCTCTGGGCCATGCATGTGGGACGATGTGGGATGGCAGTGGGGAGGGAAGCTTGTGTGCCAGTCACCTTCCCCTGCCACTGCCTCCACCAGTGTGAGGATGGTCAACACAGCTTTGCTTCCAGATCTGCGGCCAGCTGGCCTTGGCGATGCAAGCATCACCACTGCCGCCTCCTGCTGTGTGGTTGGCCAGTCAAGAGACTCAGAACAGGAGAAGGGGGAGCAACAGCCACCACCCCCGTCAGAGCCACCATGTAGACAGGGCCCGCACCAGGTGAGGGCTCCTTTCTGGCCATCCAGGGGCTGTCTCTGCCCACGCCAATGGGGCTGCACTGTGGAAGGGAGATGGTGGCTCTGATTCCCCCCTGCAGATTGGAGTCTTTTGCAGGCGATAAAATGAGCCTGCTTCGAGAACAGGTCTATCACAGTCCAGATGACAGTATTTCCTCTACTTTTGGGTAGGTCTACAATAAAGTACATAGCTATTTCTTCCCATGGTTGAGAAAGATCTGCCACCGGCTGCAGTAACCCAAGGGTTTTCGCGGGAATTCTTTTCATGGTGGCACTTATGGCACAACTCTTGACATAGTTTTCCACATCTCGTTTTAGCCCCGGCCACCAAAATTGCCAGCAGATGAGATGTAGAGTTTTTAAATATCCGAAGTGTCCAGCCTGTTTTACATCATGGCTGTATTTGAGAGCACTGAGATGGAGGGCTTCAGGTAGATACAGTTCCCCCCCCCCTTGTATGCCAAACCTCCTTAACTTATTTATTTATTTATTTATTTATTTATTTATTTATTTATTTATTTATTTATTTATTTTTGGGACTTATATGCCGCCCTATTTCCTGCTAACAACAATAAAAACAACAATACAAAAGTTAAAAGAGATTAAATAAACAGCCCCAAAATAAATTAACTAAACAATTTAAAAATTAAAACATTTTTAAAAACCCGTCATCAGTCCAGGTCAGCCTGATGAAAAAAGAAAGTTTTGAGGTCGCAGTGAAAGGACCGGAGATCCGGAGCCATCTGGAGCTCAAGAGGCAGTTGGTTCCACAGGGCTGGAGCTCTCGCAGAGAAGGCCCTCCCCCTGGAGGTCGCCACCCAACATTGTCTAGCCGATGGCACCCTGAGGAGACCTCCTCTGTGTGAGCGCACTGGGCGATGGGAAGTCGTCCCCGGCAGCAGACGGTCCTGCAAATATCCCGGGCCTAGGCCATGTAGGGCTTTAAAGGTAAGTACCAGCACCTTAAATCTCACCCGGAAGACAACCAGCAACCAATGCAGCTCACGCAGGAGGGGTGTAATATGGGAGTATTGGGATGCTCCCATCACAACCTGCGCAGCCGCATTCTGCACCAGCTGGAGCCTCTGGGTGGTGTTCAAGGGCAGCCCCATGTAGCGAGCATTGCAGTAATCTATCCGAGAGGTAACGAATGCATGAGTCACCGTACGTAGGGCATCTCGGTCCAGATAGGGGCGCAACTGGCGCACCAGGCGAACCTGGGCAAATGCCCCCCTGGCCATGACTCCAATATGGTCTTCAAAACTGAGTCGTGAGTCCAGGAGGACGCCTAAATTGCATGCCCTATCAACGGGAGGTAACACCTCTCCTTCCATAACCAAAGATGGAATCTCTTGGACAAGTCGAGATGCCGGTATGTAAAGCCACTCAGTCTTGGCCGGTTCTTCCCCATCCAAATCTGTACCGCTTCCAGGCAACGGGACATCACATCGAGGGCATCGCTGGGTTGGTTCGGGGTGGAGATAAAAATCTGGGTATCATCAGCATATTACACGTTAAGGAGGTTTGATTATCTTTGAACCATTGATCGGTGAGGAGCTCTTGTTTTATCTTCTTCGCTCCCAGGTCATCAGGATTAGGGTTCTGTGAGATGTGAGTTGTGCCACAGGTTGTGAACTGGAGATAATTGTCTTGTTGACCTCTTCACGTTCGCTTTTGTATTGGGGCAATCAGGATAGTGCATCAGCTAAGAGGTTTTTTCCTCCCGGTATGTACTTTAGAGTGAAGTTGAAACGATTAAAGTACTGTGCCCACCGCATTTGTTTTGGGGACAGTTTGTTGGGGGGTTTTCACTGCCTCTATCTTTTTGTGATTTGTCCATACTTCAAATGGCACCTTGCTCCCCTCTAAATTGTGTCACCAGTTTAAGAGGCTCCACCTAATGGTGAAGGCCTCCTTCTCCCAGATTGTCCATCTCCTCTCGCTTTCAGTTAATTTTTTGGAGGTGTAGGTGCAGGGTTGTATGATTCCACTTTTGTTCTTTTACAGTAATACAGCTCTGACTTCAACATCTCTGGCGTCAGCTTGGATTACAAAGGGCTCCCCTGGGCATGGATGTTTTAGGGCTGGTTCAGCAGCAAATAGTCTTTTTAAATTCTCAAAAGCTGTTTAACAGCTCATCATCCAAGCAAGTGGTTGGCCCGGTCATGGCTTCCTTCCTCCTTTGCCTGTTTTGAGTAGTTCTGTAAGGGGTAGGGGATGAATTGGCGATAAAAGTTAGCAAAACCTAGAAAGCTCTGAAGCTGTTTGCGAGTCTTTGGGGGCTGCCATTCAATTATAGTTCTCACTTCGGCTGACTCCATTTCTATGCCTTTGTTGGAAATTCTGTAGCCAAGATAATCTAATCAGGTCTGGTGAAATTCACATTTTGACAATTTGGCATATAGCTTGGCCTTCAATAGTTTCTTTAACACTTCTCTCACAAACTTTATATGATCAGTCATATTTGTGCTGAATATCAAGATGTCATCAAGATACACCAGAACACCTTCGTATAAGTGATCATGTAGGACCTCATTAATCAGCTGCATGAATACGGATGGGGCCCCCTGCAGTCCGAATGGCATGACTTTGAAATGGTAGCTTCCCAAGAGATAATTAAAGGCAATTTTCCACTTGTCTCCTTCTTTTATTCTCACCCGGTAGTATGCCTCTCTCAGGTCCAATTTTGTGAAAATACTCCCCTTAGCTAGGTGGGTTAACAAGTCTTTCAGGAGGGGAAGGGGGTATTTGTTCTCCACATTCACTGCGTTAAGTCCTTTATAGTCCATGCAGAGATGAAGAGACCCATCTTTTTTTTCTTTGAACAACACAGGCTCCCACAGTGGACTTGGCCTGTTGAATAAACCCCCTCACTAGGATTTTATCCACGTATCATTGCATCTCCTCCATTTCAAGGGGGTCATGGCATACATTTTTGGTCATGAGAGTTTGGCTCCTGGCAACAGTTTGATAGAACAATCATTGGGTCTGTGAGGAGGCAGGGTGTTGCATTCTCTCACTAAATACCCCCGCCAGGTCCCAGTACTCACTGGAGATGGTTGGTTCACCTGGTGGCAGTGAGGCAGCCATGTGCGCTTGTTCAGTTAGTGGCCTAAATTGTCCTGCCACATCTGTTAAATCAGTGGGAGATTTAAGCCCTATAGTCTCACAGTTCTCATTCCTTTCTCCCATCTAATAAATGGCTGCCATTTGTCCAACCAGGCTAATCCTAGGATCACAGCCTCAGTCATTTTGGGGGCCACCAGGAAGTGAATAAATTCCCAGTACTCACCTATTTCTAGGCATAGGGGCTCCGTTAATTCCGTGACTAAAGTCCCTTCCATCAGGGACCCATCAGCTTGCTCTAACCTCACAGTTTTGTAGAGTAGTTTTGCTCATACGCCCAGTTTCATGGCAAATGGCAACCTAATGATGTATTGGGAGCATCCAGAATCAACTAGCACTTTTAAATGTACCTACGTACCTGACTTAGGGATTATGAGCTTGGCAGGTAGTGAGAAGGGTGGGATGTGTCGGCTCACCATCTGGTTGTTCTCTCCTTTGTCATCGCTGTTCAAAGAGGGTAGATTGGGGAGGGATCCAGCCTGTGTCCCTGCATCCTGCTGTGTGGGGGATGAGACCTCGGCAACAAGTTCTTGCGTGATGGTTGGATTTCTCTCTAGTTAGCCGCTGTGCAGGTTTCTTTCTAGCTGCTGGTTCCAGTCTATTCTGTAATTAGGGGTAGGGGAATGGGCAATTCACTGCTCGATGTCCCTGCTGTCCACACTGAAAACACTTAATTGACGGGCCTGCAGGTGGCCTGGGTCTTTCAGCCATCACAGTAGTTGGAGGTTTTCATGGGGGTGATTGCCATTTGGGTTGTTCTGGCCTCGGCTTGGCTTCAGGTGGGAGAGGCAAGCTGAACATCTAATCTTACCGCTGCCTGGTACTATTCTTGCAGCTGGTCAGGTACAGCTTGATAGATGCAGGCCTGAGAAAGGTGGTCATCCAAAACTTCGCTGAAATGATGAATTATGGATTGCTCAGGCCATCTCTCTATCCAACCGTCTATCTTGCGGAACTCTTGCACGTACTCCAGGTAGGCCAGCCAGCTTGTTTTATCTTGTGGATTTGTTCTTCTGCTTAGAGGGCAATGGATGGGTCCTCAAATCCTTCTCTCAGCCCTAGGAGAAAGAGGTGGGGGTCCTCCAACTAAGGGGCTTGCTCATTATATAAATTGTTTAACCATTCAGATGCTTCTCCCTGTAGGCTGGACACAATCACATTGACCGTAGCACCTGGATCCGGGTAGAGATAGGCCCAGCAATTCAAATGAGAGCGTACCTGGTTAAGGAAAAAAATCAGTTTCTCTGAGTCCCCATCGAAGGTTGCTCTGAAAGGTGGGGCCATCATTGGTTGCTGGGGCCCCCACTGTGGCTGTTGTAACCACAGTTGCCGCTAGCCCCATCCTGGTTGTTGACTCAATGACTGCCGTGGGCCACACTGCAGCTGTTGCACCCCCAGTTGCTAGCAACCCCATTGTGCTGCTGTATGCCCAGGGGTTGCACGTTCAGGCCCTGCTACTGCCCCCCTTGCAGTGATTGTGTGAGGGGAGGGTGCTGGATCTCCCTCATTTGCAGGCCCCTCAGCGATTGCTATATGTCGGGGGTGGTGACCAAACTCCTAGCTGTGGTCGTCCTCCCACCAGCTTCTGATCTCCAGGCTTCTGCTCCACCCCAAGCTGTCTGATGACCAGATAAACTCTCCTAACTGCTTGGGTTCGGCCCTCAACTGGGAGTCCTGCAAAAACTCATCTTCCCACAGCACACTGTCTGTTGCTTCCTCTTCTGGGGTGTCAGTAGCTGCCAAGTCACCGTCTTCAAGCAATTTCTGTTCCCATGATGAAGATTTTTCCCTGAATCTTTGCCAGCTTCTCTCAAGGCTAGAGACACTGGCTGGGGCTCAGGACCCCAGGTTGTTTTAAAAGAAAGGTGATTCTGGCATGATGTCATGGTTCCAACTAATGAAACACCTCAAATGATTTTCAGGCTTTGTTTATTCTAAAAAGTCTATAATAATGAGAACAAGACGTCGGCATGGCATGGATAGATGCCAGAATCTGAATTCTCCTCCCCTAAGTACATTGTATCAAACACAATTCCCTCCCTTAATTTAAATGTCATAAATCACATTCTCCAATTAGTTTAACATGCAAAGCTTCGCTTCCATTCTATAGCGCACCATTCCTTATCTTATTAAAAACAACCGGGGTAGCATTCTCGTCCCCCCAGCTTCATTTGTCAAAGCAAAAACATCCAATCGTTGCAGCGTTGACACATTTGCTTCATCATTCATGTCACAGATGGCTGATTTCTTCTGATTGCAAAATCCAAGTTTAAGGGATGGTGAGTGGAAGAAACATGAAAGAAAGATACTGGAATTGCACTGTAGGTTCTCAAACCAGATTGCCTGAGAAGAGACCAAAGAGTAAGAATATCTAGAGGAAAGATGTAGACTAGAAACCCACTTGGTTTTGATGAGGTTGTTTCCAGGAGGGGAACTAAGAAATGCTCAGGTGAAAAAAAAAGACCTTTGTAGGAGTGAAGCAGACCCAATCTGTGACAAAAAGTGACAAAGTGCAACTCTAAGCCTGGAGCCATGAGGAAGACGTTGTCATTCCCCTAAGTAGTTACTACAAGACTTACTGTAATTCTTGTTGTTACAAAAAACAGAGAAGAAGATGGTCCTTAAAGGAAATTCCATCCAACACTTTAAAAAAATCAGCTCATTTTCTCTCTTCACATGTGGCATCTGTGTCATCCAAGGTATCAAAGGTATTAAAAAATGGGTTTGGAACTGTTTTGAAATAAATGTGTGGAGTTTTGAAACAAGTGCTAAAAATTTTACCATGGACCTTCCTTAGCTTGCCAAACAGCTGCTCAATAGCTTGCAATTTTCTGCTGAGTTTTGAATGTGGGCAGGGCCAATTGTAGGTTAAGGCTGGGCTGGCACTGGGATAGGGGTGCCAAATTTTAAGGATTGCTAAAATTGAACAGATTCCAAAAAATACAATAAAAAAGTGAAAATCAGTAACAGTGTACTCTGTGAGTTAGTATGCCATCTTGAAGGTTGAATATAATTTCTTAGTGTAAATAGGGTGAATATGTCTGAGAAAAGAAAAAAAATATATCCAGGGCTGAAAATCATGTGAACTGGGGGGGGGGGGAGAGCTTTTTAAAATTCATATTACAATTGGAAGATGAGGCAAATCATGGAGGGGGGAAGGCAATAAATAGTAGCTGCTCTGAAATGGTGCTTGCTTTCAGGACAGCACCATGCAACCTCCACAGTATAGAGAGGCTGAGCAACCAAGAAGCTGGCTCTCCTTCCCAAATGTGAACTCTGGAGATCTAAAGGTTGGGTTCAGGAAGGAAAACCAATCAAGCTGTTCTTCAGCCTCCCAAAGAAGACCACATGGCACCTTCCCAGAAGCAAGCACCATTTTGGAGCAGCCACAATTCATTGCAGCTGCTCTCAAAATGGTCCCTGTTGTCAAGACAGCCCCACCCAGCCTCTATGTAGGAAGGCCATGCAGTGGAGCAGCTACTTTCTGAAGGAGATCTACCAAAAACATAAATGAGCTGTGATGGAAGGATAGTGGGTAGGAGGGGAGTGGGTGGGGTACAAAGCAGCCCTAAGGCTTATAGGGTTCCAGTGAAGTGGGATGGGTGAAAGATAGATGGAGAGCCAGCTGCAGCATCCCTGTGGTCAGTCGTCAGGATGGGTTGACTTCCAAGTGCCCAAATTTTGTTCATGTTACTGTGGGGTGCACTATAGCAGCCATAACTTCAGGTAGGGGTCAAAAGTCCCTTTGTACAGCATTGTCATAATTTTCAGTGAATGATCCTAAGTTGAGGACTATTTGCAATGCTTAAGTACCAGACAAGAAACCAGGAGATCCTGAGTTCTAGTTCTGCCTTAGGCACAAAGCCAACTGAGTGACCTTGGGACAATCACTCTCAGCCCTGGGAAAGAGGCAAGGGAAACCACTTCCAAAATCCTGCCAGGAAAGCTGCAGGGACTTATCCAGGTAGTTGCCAGAAATCAAGACTGACTTGAAGGCATCCTTTTTGAAAAAGGTGCCAAGATGTTTAGAGCCAGCCCTGACATAAGGTTTTTAATTTTAATTGCTGCCCATCTCTCCATTAGTGCCCTGATTGGAAGACAGTTAGAGATTTTATAAAGAATTATGTTTGGCAGTGGCTATTTCTGCACTAGTGATTTTCATTCAAAAAAATGACTAAATTAGTGGACTGGTGAAATGCTGTGGCCATAGTATATTTGGATTTCAGGAAGGCATTTGACAAACTAGACTACAACCTACTTCTTGGTCAGTTAGAAAAATGTGGGACAGACAGCAGCACCACCAGATGAATTTGAAACTGGTTGACAAACCACACTCAACATGTAGTTCTTAATGGAACTACATCTACATGGAGGGAAATAAGCAGTGGGGTAGCCCAAGATTCTGTCTTAGGAGATAGAAGGGGAACTGATCAAATTTGCAGACCATTTCTAACTGGCAGGAATAGCCAACACCCAGAAGATATGCTCAAGATCCAAATGGATCTGTACAGACTTCAAAACTATCTAACAAAATGAAATTCAGTGTGGATAAAAGTCAGATTTTACACTTAAGGAAGAAAAACCAAATGTATAGGTACAGAGTAGATCATGGGTGTCAAACTCGCCAAGCCACATGACATGTCGCAACATATCATGACTCTTTTTGCATTGCCAGCAATGGGGTGGGTGTGGCTTCAGTATGATGAAATCGTCCTGCAGGGCGGCAGTTTGACACCCCTGGATTAGATGAAATTTGACTCAATAACAATAATTGTGAAAGGGATCTTGGAATCCTAGTTGACAATCACTTAAATATGAGTCAGCAGTGTGCTGCAGCTGCCAAAAAAGCCAGTGCAGTCACAGGCTGGCTGCATTAACAAAGAAAATGTGCAGAGAAGAGCAACAAAGATGATTAGAAGGCTGGAGGCTAAAACATATGAAGAACAGTTGTAGGAGTTGGGTATGACTAGTCTAGTGAAAAGAAGGTCTGGGGATGACAAGATAGCAGTGTTCCAATATTTGAGGAGCTGCCACAAAGAATAGGGAGTCAATCTTTTTTCCAAAGCACCAGAAGGCAGGACAAGAAGCAATGGATGAAAACTAATCAAGAAGAGAAGCAAACTAGAACTAAGGAAGAATTTCCTGACAGTGAGGACAAGAAACTAGTGGAATGGCCTGCGTGTAGAAGTTGTGCTCCATCAGTGGAATTTTTTTAAAAAGAGACTGGATAAACACTTATCTGAAATGGTTAGGGTCTCCTGCTTGAGCAGAGGGTTGGACTAGAAGTCCTACAAGGTCTCTTCCAAAACTGTTATTCTGTTTATTGTGTTGGTGGTTCTTTGCCGGCATTGAGTGAGACGGGAGGTTCAAACAGCAACAGCAAGGTCAGAACATAACAAAAGCAACCTAGGAGCTGCTGCGCAGCTATTTTTACAGTTGGCTGATAGGCAGCGACCAATAGGTTTAAAGTAGCAATTTCCCACCCAAAAACCTACTTAGCCAGTTGGAGACAGCCAGTCTTGACTGGCCCAGCAACTGTTACAAAACATACATGTGAATTAAGCAATTAATTAAATAAATAAATAAATTAGCAAACAGTACAAGCAAGCACTTACAGCATACAAAGGCCAGTACATTACACCCCTTCCCCCTGGATAGCAGACACATTCATTTGGTTACAAAATCTTGTAGGTACTTGGGGGGTCTTCGTGCTCATTCAGAGTGTCAGCGGGGTCACCGGCAACTCCCAGTCTACTGGTTCACCTGCCATGCTGAGTAGACCCGGGCTCTGTGGTTCAGTGGAGTCAAAACGACTCGAGTCCCTTTGGGTGGCCTGTCTCGGTTGGCCCAAACCAAAGTCCAAAGGTGCCGAGAAATCGGCGGGGCTACTACTGGTTGTTGGATGACTATCCAGCTCCTGTGGTGCAGTCTGTGTCCCCGGGGGAAGCGCTTTTATAGCCCCAGCACAAGATGTCTCAGAGCATGCAAACTGCTCTGCTGGAATGTGGGCTTGTGGACCCAGTGTCTGTCCCTCTTGGAAGTCCTGAGCCAGCGACTGATCTGCAGCTGATCAACATGTCAGCAAATGACTTACCCATCTTCCAGGACCACCAGGAGAATGTTTCAGATACCTTAACAACCTTTGCTGCCACCCACAAAACCCCTTGCCCATAATTCCGGGTCCAAACCCAGTCACCCACTTGTAAGTTCCTTGGTGCCTTTGGACATGCAGTGTCAGAGGCTACTGTCAGGGTGCAGCCTGTCCAGTTTAGTGATCAGCCGCCTGCCCCAGCGAAGCTCTGCTGGGCACTTTTCTACTCTACAGAGTAGAAAATCGCCAGCCTGTGGTGCCAATTCCCTGTGACAATGCATTTCAGGGATTCCTTGGTTGTCCAAACCATGCATTCTGCTTGCCCATTCGACGATGGGTGAAAGGGAGCCAATGTGGTATGCTTTATGAGGGTTGCCCTGACGAAGGCCTGGAATTCTGAAGTGGTGAACTGGGCCCCGTTGTCAGAGACTAAGACATCTGGAAGCTCATGTGTTGCAAATATTTTCTGCAGTACCTGGATGGTCCTAGCAGTAGTCATACTGGAAATTGGAACCACCTCCAACCATTTAGACTGGCTATTGACCACTATTAAAAACAGCTGTCCCTAAAAGGGCCTGGCAAAATCTACGTGGATTCTTGACCACGATGTGTGTGTTTCTTCCCATTGGTGGACAGGGGCCTGCAGCATCTCCAGTCTGGATTGTTGACATGTGTAACATCCGTGTACTTGGGCCTTGATAGCTTTATCTAGCCCTGGCCACCAGAGGTAGCTCCTCACCAGTGCCTTCATCCGGACTATTCCCGAGGGCCTTCGTGCAGAGACTGAAGAACCCTGGGCCATAGTGAACTGGGGACTATAACTCTACTGCCCCAAAGGATATACCCCTTATGAGCTGACAGCTCATTTTTTCACATAATTTTTTTTTTGGAATTCCAGTCCTGGGCTATTGTCAAGCCATCCTGTGTGAACCCATGTCAATACACGGCTAAGGGTTTTGTCAGCTGTTGTCTCCTCAGCTACATCTCCCATATGGAAAGGGAACTCAGGCAAGTCCTGTATGGCTAAAATGCGTGCAGCCGGAGTTGGATCTGGCTTCATGTACGGCAAGGGTAATCTGCTAAGGCTATCTGCATGGCCCATGTCTTTGCCGGGTTTGTGAACCAGCCTGTATCTGTAGGCTGAAAGGAAGATAGATCACCTCAGCATTATGGGAGACAGAATCTGAGGTGTCTGCCTGTCTGTAGTGAACAATCCTAGCAAGGGCTTTGGTCAGTGAAGACTGTGAATTGGCAGTTGTACAAATAGTCATGGAACTTTTTAACCCTGGCCACAATGGCCAAGACTTCTTTGTCAATCTGTGGGTAATTGTGCTCAGCAGAAGACAGGGTCCTCGAATAATAAGTGATGGGAGACTGTTTCCCATCCACCGACAAATTGCTCAACACAGCAATAGATGGATCCTTAGGGCAGGGTGGTATCCAGCATGGCTTGCTAGGCAGACCGAGAGGGGTAATGTAGTTCCTGCAAGGCTCTGTGCTGGCCTCATCCCCTAGTGACTTCAGGCTTTTACAATGAAGCAGCACATCCCATCCTCATCGCCATTGTTAAGTATTCAGTTCTTGCAGGCATTGAGTGAGACAAGGTGTTCAACAATAAGTTTATTCAGGGACTTCCGAGTGGCAAGGCGCCGCTGAAGACAGCTGTTTTCGGGCTGTCCGCTCCGCGGCTTTGTAGAACCGCCGAAAACAGCGCCGATCAGCTGTTTCGGCGGTTCGGAAGCCCCCTCCTCGGGAGAAGAGGAGGGGGTGAGTATCCAGGTAGGGGTAGAACTCTCCGGGGCCGCCAGAGCTTAAAGTTCTGGCGGCTGAAGGATCGAGCCCCCCCGAAGCCTGGATTCCTCCGGGCTGCGCAGCGTTTCTGCTCCGTGCTTTTAGGAGCAGAACAAGGCGATCGCAACCATCCCTGCCTACAGGAAAGGACTTTGGAAAACAAGAAAGCAGGCAGAGTGATGCAGGAGAATAAGGTGAAAGTGGATTTTTGATCTTTGGCTCAATCCACATTGAAGACTCTGAAAGTGAAAGTGCGTAGTAAGTAACAGTGGGGGAAAAATGGCGGCTAAATCTTCCAAGCTTATTAGAAGTGCGGGGGCTTCCCCCCTGCAGCAGTCTTCATTGCAAGCCTTAATGCCCCCTGCACCTGCACCTTCGCCTGTTTTAACAGTTAAAGTTTTGCAAGATGCTTTGGAAAAGCATTCACAGCAAATAGCTGAGATTATAGATGAAAAGCTGGATGAAAAGTTGGAGGAGAAGTTTACAGGAATAAAGGCGGACATTTTACTTGCTTTTCAAGGCTTGGCGACATGTATTGAAAGCTTGGATGAAAGAGTGGAAGATCTCAGCCAAAATAATAGTAAATTAGAGGCAAAGATATTAGAGACTGAGAATGTGATGGATAAAATTGACAGTGATTTGACACTGGTGCAGTATCATGAAATGGAGTTTGCTGTAAGAATTAGAGGTCTGAAAGAGAATCCTAAAGAAGATTTGAAGAAAATAGTTTCTGAGGCTTTGGAAGAGGTGTTGGGACGGCCAGCTGAAGGAATTGCTGAAGATATAGACAAAACCTTCCGTGTCAGTTCCTGGATTGCAAGACAAAGGAAACTACCTAGAGATGTGGTTGTTTATTTTACAAAGAGAGCAACCAGGAATGAAATTATTCAAATTTCTTACAATACTAAGCTTGTAATTGCAGAGCAAGAAGTTCTGGTTTTAAAAGAGATCCCTCCAAGAATTTTAAGGAGAAGAAAGGAATTTGCATTTCTGGCACAGGAGCTTAAGCAACGTGATATCAAGTTTAGATGGGAGATCCCAGTGGGTATGGTGGTAATGTATGAAGGCATGAGACACCGTTTTGTTACAGTGATGCAGGCACGTGATTTTTACAGTAATGTCTTAAAAGCAATCCCCATACCACTTTTGGAATCAACAAAGAAGAATGGAGAGGGAAAGCCTCAAGGTGCTGAAGGAATAACACAGACAGATGAGAAAGCAACAGGAGTGGATCAAATTTCAGCTGTATCGGAAGAAGCAAGAGACCAGAGGATTACGCGTGCTGCTTCGAGACAAATGAGACGTGAGCAAGAACAGGATCAGCAGAATGTTGTGGAACCTCCAAAGCGTACCTATAGCGAAGCTGTGGGAGGGGCGCGGCCTAAAAATGTGAAGGGGATCCTGGAAGACGCGCTCCAAAAGCTTCGGGTCGCTAAAGATGGCGACTAAGTTTTTAACTTGGAATGTCAATGGATTAAACTCACCACAGAAGAGAAAGAAAATCTTTCAATATTTAAAACAATTTAAGACTGATGTTATTTGCTTACAAGAAACACATATTAGAGTTATGGACCAAAAGTACTTATTAAATTCAAGATTAGGCACACAATTTATTGCTTCTGCAACAAATAAGAAAAATGGAGTGGTTATTTATGTCAAGAACACAATTACAGCGGAGTTAATTGAAGCAGATCAACAAGGAAGATATGTTATAGTAGACTTGTTAATAGAAGGCAAAAAAACGCTTTTGGTTGGATTATATGCTCCTAATCAACAACAAGCTGACTTTTATAGTTTATTACACAGCATGATTACTCAATTGGATTATAAATCTTTTATTTTTATGGGAGAGTGGAATGGTGTTTTGAATGTACAAATGGATAAGAGTGGATCTTATAGAAGTACCCCAAGTCATGCTAAATTGCCTAAGTCTTTTTTTGAGATGATGGATGATTTGGAACTGCAAGATATTTGGAGGGAGAGAAATTTACAAGAAAAGGACTATACTTTTTTTTCTGATAGACATCAATCTTTTTCTAGGATTGATTTTATATTAGTGACTAATGATCTTTTTTCTAGGACTAAGAAGATAAACATTTGTTCAAGAACTATGTCTGATCATAGTCCAGTTTGGTTAGAGATTGAAAAAGACATTAGAGACAGGCGTTCCTGGCGTTTAAATGAGAATCTGTTTAGAAATCAGGAAAATGTGGAAGAATGTAAAAAAACAGATGAAGGTTTTTTTTGAAACTAATATGCATAAGGGCACCTCTATGGAAATGGTATGGGATGCTAGTAAGGCGTATATGAGAGGTGTGTTGATATATCTGAATAATAAATACAGACGTAATTTGGAATTTAGGAGGAAGGAATTAGAGAAAGAGATTAGGGAAAAAGAAAAGGCTTTAATTTTGAACCCATCGGATGTGAAGATTAAAGAGGTTATTAATTTATTAAGGGGACAATTTGACAAATTAATGGCTGATCAGGTGGCAACTAATCTACGGTTTGCTAGGCATAATATTTTTTGTAATGCCAATAAACCAGGTAGATGGTTAGCCTATATGGTAAGGAAGAAGCAAAGGGCTTCTAATATAGATAAAATAGAATATAAGGGTAAGGTTGTGTATCAGCAGAATCTTATTAAGGAAACTTTTGTTGATTTTTATTCTAAATTATATGCTAGAGATAAGATTAATGAAACAGACATTGATGTATATTTGAGGGACGTTAGCATCCCGGTTCTTACGCAAGAACAAAAAGAAGAGATGAATCAACTGATAACTGAGGAAGAAATATTTTTGGCAATCAAACAGTTAAAAGTGGGTAAAGCGCCAGGTACCGATGGTTTGACTGCTGTGTATTATAAAAATTTACAGTTTGAGATGATAAAGCCACTAAAGGAATTGTTTCAGACAATTCAAAAGGGGGGAGGAGTGCCTCCGTCTTGCAAAACTGCTTTTATTTCATTGATTCCGAAGGAAGATCAGGATGTTACTCAAGCAAGAAATTATAGGCCAATATCACTTTTGAACACGGATTACAAGATATTTGCTAAGGTTTTAGCTAATAGACTGATGAGGGTATTGCAACAGGTAATTCATGGTGATCAAACTGGGTTTATAAGTGGTAGACAAATGAAAAATAATGTGAGGCATATAATTGATTTGTTGGAATTTTTGGAAAGGAATAACCAGATCCCTGCAGTATTGATCTTTTTGGATGCTGAAAAAGCCTTTGATCAATTGGATTGGAAATTTTTGATGAAAGTATTAGATAAAATGAATTTTGGGGATGAATTTTTACAATCAATTAGGGCATTATATCAAAAGCAAACAGCCCGAATAATTGTGAATAATAGTCTGACTGAAATGTGTAATATTGAAAAGGGTACGAGGCAGGGGTGCCCGCTATCACCCTTATTATTTGTTCTAACATTGGAGATATTATTGATTAAAATACGGAATTCAGAAACAATTAAGGGAATTCAAATAAGAGATCAAGATTATAGATTGAGGGCGTTTGCGGATGATCTGGTTATTACGGTGACACAGCCAGAAAATTCTGTTATGGAATTGATGGAGTTAATATTGCAATATGGGAAAGTTTCTGGATTTAAGGTTAATATACAAAAAACTAAAATGTTATCTAAAAATATGACAGTATTACAAAAGGTAGCTTTAGAAAGTTTAACTGGATTTGAAATTGTTGAAAGGGTTAAATATTTGGGGGTATACTTGACACCCTCAAATGTGAAATTATACAAAAATAACTATGAAAAGCTATGGAACAAAGTGCAAAAAGAATTGGATAGTTGGAAAAAATTACAATTGTCATTATTGGGAAGAATTGCAGCAGTGAAAATGAATGTTTTGCCAAAATTTCTATTTTTGTTCCAAATGATACCCATTCTTAAAAAGGATTCAAACTTGGAGGAATGGCAGAAGGGTATTAATAAATTTGTTTGGGCAGGGAAAAGGCCACGGGTTAAATTCAAAATTATGCAGGATACGCGTAAAAGAGGTGGTCTAAAAATGCCCAATCTTAAATTATATTATGAAGCTGCTGCATTATCAGCGATAAGTGATTGGATTAATCTAACACAAGGGAGATTATTAAATCTTGAAGGTCATGATTTGCTATTTGGTTGGCATGCATATTTATTGTATGACAAGAAGGTAGATAATGTGTTTAAGATGCATATTTTAAGACATGCTTTGTTGCGAGTTTGGAAAAAGCATAGACAAAAGTTAAATTACAAGATACCTTTATGGGCAATACCGAAACACGCAATAGAGAACATAAATGTTGGATTCAAACATGATGTGACTACATATAAGGAAATCTTAAGTTTGGAGAGGAATGTATGGTGTTTGAAGCCGTATAATTTTTTACGAGGAAAAAAGATTGTTCAAACCTGGTTTCAGTATGGGCAACTACAAGCCAGGTGGAAAGAAGATCAGAAAATTGGTTTTTTAATGAATGATGAAAATTTGGTAAAGCAAATTAGAAATCAGGGCCCAGCACATATCAAACGGATATGTCTTGCATTGATAGAAATTGATTCAGAGACAGAACTTGTTAAAGATTGTATGATAAAGTAGGCGCAGAACATTCAGGAAGTTATTACAATGGACACTTGGGAAAAGATTTGGGTGAGAAATGTAAAATTTACACAAGCTCAAAATTTAAGAGAGAACTTTTATAAAATGTTTTATAGGTGGCATTTAGATCCCAAAAAGTTAGCAAGTATGTATCCGAATTATCAGCCTAAATGTTGGAGATGTGGTGGCGAAGATGCAACGTATTTTCATATATGGTGGACTTGTAAAAAGGTTAAAGCATTTTGGATTAAATGGTGGAATATGCAGAAGATATTCAAGAAAAGGATAAAGTTTTGTCCGCAATTGTTTTTACTGGGCATTATTACTGATACTACTGTTGTGGACATTAAGCTGATGCTGAACTTGATTACGGCAGCGAGACTTTTAATAGGACAATATTGGAAGAAGGAAGAACTGCCGACTATAGAAGAGTGGACTTTAAAGGTTTCCAACCTGGCAGAAATGGCGAAGATTTCAGCGTATTTGAAAGACCATTCACAACAACGATATAATGCGGAGTGGAAAAAATGGATTGATTACATTCAGAATAAATATGGGACTAAAAAGTTTCATTTAGCATTTGAATAAATATTGATGGGATATTTATATTGCTTTTAGTCATTTTATAAGAGCTAAAGTGCGGTAGACATAATAATTTATTGTTATTAGCATATGGTAGTTTATGATTGTTTTTTTACTTTTATACCTTGTATTCAGCTCTGGGAAGTCAGGGAGGGGGGAGGGGGGAAGGGGAGGGTGAGAGGGTGGGATTGGGTTGGGAAGGGAGGGAGGGGGTGGGGGTTGGGATGTTAAAGATAAAATGTATTGAAAAACTTTTCAATTAAAAAAAACAAACAATAAGTTTATTCAGGGTCAGAACATAACAGAAGCAAACTAATAGCTGCTGTGCAGCTATTTCTAGATTGGCCTCTAGGCGATGACGAACAGATTTAAAGCAGCAGTTTCCCGCCCAAAGCCTACTGAAGAGACTGGAGACAGCAAGTCTAGCTCAGCCCAGCAACCGTTACATAACATGCAAAAGTAGGCCAGCCATTACACAAACAGTTAGACACAAAGCAAGTGATTTAAACATATAAGGCCAATACATTACAATTCCAATCTACAAAAAAGGAAAAAAAGCAGAATCCTGGAAAAGACAATCAAGCAGTGGATTTCTGAACACCTCAGAAATGAGCAAGATTAATAGAAGCCACCATGGGTTTGTTAAGAACAGATCATGCGAAACAAACCTTATTGTCTTCTTTGATAAAGCGACTAAATTAATGGATCAAGGAAATGCTGTGTATACGGTATAGTATATTTAGACTTCAGTAAGGCATTTGAGGAAGTAGACCAGAGCCTACTTCTTGGTAAGATAGAACAATGTAGGATAGACAGTACCACCACCAGATGGATTCGCAATTAGCTGACCAATAGCACTCAGCATACAGCCATCAATGGAACTACATCTATATGGAGGGAAGCAAACAGTGGGGTACCTCAAGGTTCTGTCTTGGGCCCACTGCTCTTGAATATCTTCATAAATTATCTAGAAGAGGGGATAGAAGGGGAACTTCTCAAATTTACAGACAGCACCAGGCCGGGGATGGGGTGGATTGTTAACACTTTGGAAGATAGATTCAGGATTCAGAAGGATCTTGACAGATTTGAACCCTGGGTCCTATCCAACAAGATGCAGTTCAGTGGTGAGAAAAATAAGGTCCTGCACTTAGGCAGAAAAAACCAAATGCACAACTATAGAATAGGTGATACCTGGCTCATTAGCAGTAACTGAGAAAGTAGGTTTCCTAGTCAACCACCACTTAAGGATGAGCCAGCAGTGTGCTGCAGATGTGAAAAAACTCAATGCAGTTCTAGGCTGCATCAACAGAAGGATAGTATCAGGATTAAGACAGGTGATAATATTGCTCTATACTGGACTAGTGAATCCACACTTGTTATGCATCAGGTTCTGGTCGCCACAATACAAAAAAAATTCTGAGGCTCTATAAACAGTGCAAAGAAGAACATCAAAGATGACAGGAGGTCTGAAGACTAAACAGTATGATGAATGGTTAGGGGAACTAGGTATGTCTAGATCAGAGGTGAGGAACTATGGTCCCTTTATGACTTGTGGACTTCAACTCCCAGAATTTCTGAGACAGCATGATCTAGACCAGGGGTAGGCAACCTTGGCTCTTTTATGACTCGTGGACTTCAACTCCCAGAATTCCTGAGCCAGCCAGTCATAAAAGAGCCAAGGTTGCCATGAAGAGACGGATTAGGAGTGACATGTTAGCTGTTTTCCAGCACTTAAGGGTCAGTCACAGAGATGAGGGGGTTGACTTATTGTCCAAGTCAGCTGAGGCAGAACAAGAAACAGTGGGTGAAAGTTGATTAAAGAGAGTTTCTACATGGAACTAAGGAGAAATTTCCTAACAATGAGAGCAATTTACCAATGGAACAGTTTGCCTCCTGGAGTTGCAAGTGCTCCATTGCTAGATATTTTCAAGAAAAGATTGAACAACCATTTGTCTGGGACGATATAAGGATTCCTGGCTTGGACAGGAGGTTGGACTAGAAAACTCTAAAGTTCTTTTTACCCCTATGATTCTATAACATTTCTTTAACAGAACTTACATGGAGAATGTCATAGATGTGGCATAGGAAGAGTTGGGTCTCTTCACTGGGTAACTTGGCCAAACTAAAAAGTAAATGAAAGAATGATCAGATTCAGATTCTTCTATTCTTAACAACTCCATGAAATTTGTATTAAAATTATCACTTAAAAACTAAATACTATTCTACTTAGCAATACAATCCTGACCTCTAGTGGAAAATTACATAGTGACAAAACAAAACCACACTGAACTACTTCATATCAGTCACCAAAAAAGAGCTAGAATCATAAGCCATACATATTGACTATATTTGGGGGTATCTAGTACAAAATATAGATAATGGCATGTCATGTCATGTCATGGAATAGCATAGCATAGCATAGCATAGCATAGCATAGAGCAGAGCAGAACAGAGCTGAGATGGAAGGGACGTTGGAAGTCTTCTAGTCCAGCCCCCTGCTTAAGCAGAAGAACCTATACCATTTCAGACAAGTGACTATCTAGTCTCTGCCTAAAAACCTCCAGTGATGGAGCACCCAGGATTTCTGAAGGCAAGTTGTTCCACTGGTTAATTGTCCTCACTGTTAGGAAGTATCTCCTTAATTCCAGGTTGCTTCTCTCTTTGATCAGTTTCCAACCATTGTTTGTTTTTCCCTCTAGTGCTTTGGAGAATAGTTTGATGCCTTCTTCTTTGTGGGAGCCCCTCAAATACTGGAATACTGATATCATGTCACCCCATTTCTTCTTTTCTTTAGACCAGCCAAACCCAAGTCCTGCAGCTGTTCTTCGTATGTTTTAGTCTCCAGGCCTTTGATCATTTTAGTTGCTCTTCTCTGAACTTTTTCCAAGTGATTTTATCAATCAACAACTGCAAACCCATTCTGTTTGTTGAAACCTTCTGAGATTATTTGAAACCTTTTGATGTATCACCAATGTTCAGCAATTTCTCAGGGGTACTGTTTTCCCACAACAGTAATTTTGAAGTTTACCATACAGAATGCCAGGGTTAAAACTGTCTAATATCACTTTGTCCTGAAGTCAAACTTGTGATTGCTAATTTTTTGTGTGTGACATTTTTCCTATATAAAATCCAGGGGGAAATTGCTGGAAGATAAGGGCATCAATCACATTGGAAGAAGAGCATGTAGAGGATTTTAATCTCTACTTCTTGAGGCCTATGATGATGCTCCTAGTGTAGATGTAAAGACATAACAGATATCTGGATTTTTTAGTCAAATCCTTCAAACTTCGTGAAAAAGAATTAATGAACACATACTCTTAAGACAAATCCAGGACAAATAGGTCAGTTATATATCTTTCTACCTTTATTCCAGTTTATTTCCTAGTCACTCTGATGAAATGAGCTGCAACTCGCAAAAGCTTCTTTAAGAAAATTTCTTAAGTCAAAAAGAGACTTCTGATTTCTTGCCATTAACATACTTTTCCTCATACAATAAATACTAAAGGGACAGTTAATTGATTGTATAATAGGAAAGAGTGTTGGTCAGTAATTTATTTCTTTTTCTGAAATTATTTGTTTCCATTTTTTTGAAAGACAGATATGAGGTGGTGTGAATCTGATACGTACAGGAAGTGTTTTAATGTGTAGTCACTTCAGTCCTTCATGTTAAACAAAACCTGGAGTAAAACTATTAGATATATATTCACACATATCACTTGATAATGCCCAGTGACATCTATAGCCAGTATCACTGGCCTCATTTTCTATAAAGTTTCAGAAAACTTCCATTCCATTATTTCCTAGAATATTCTTGTCATTTGGTAAAAAGTTCACATCTTTTACCCAATAAAGGAACAACATCACACAGGAATAGCACCCAACTCCTTTCATCTGTGTATCTTTTGCTTCTGAACAAATATTTTACAATCTTACCTTAGTGTTAGTTGACTGATAGCAATCATAATAACGTGATTTATTTTGTGTTATTTATTAGTATTACCAACTATGATAATTGAATTTATAATGATAACATCGATTTTTAGAGCCTGCCAGACCAACTTAGCTCGAATTAATTTGCTCTCCATAAAAATCACAAGGTATAATAAAACATTCCTCCGTTCCTATGATGACCGCCGCGACGTTCCATCCGGCTACGTTAATTCCCATCTAAATGATTCCGGAAGTGCTTATAGCGGAAGTTGCAAGAGGGTGAAAAAAAAAGGGGTACGGTAGGTTTTAATCTTGTCTGCTATTGCGAATGGGGTGCCTCTTTGTGTGCATGTTGGGGGTGGGGTGGGGGGTTGAGGCTTGCTTTCGCTTTTTTTAAAAAAAACACAACTCTTAATATTCGGAATTGGGAAGCTACTTACGGCTGCGGGACTGTAAACCGGGACGATAATACTACGTAGGCGACCGTTTTGCTATTTCATGTTTATTAATTTATTTCCGAAAAAAATATAGGCACAGAGATGGTCCGGTAACCACCTTTTGATTTAATACACGGCCATCCAGTAATTTTTTTGTTTTGTTTCTGCATATAGATTTCTAACCGAGATTTCCTAGTTTAACACTTCAATTGCTGTTTTGTGCTGATTTATAAATTCTACGGCTATGGGACTTGGGTTCGGCTAGTCTAAAGAAAAGAAGAAATAGGGGAGATGTGATAGCTGTGTTCCAGTATCTGAGGGGCTGCCACAAGGCAGAGGGGGTCAGGTTGTTCATAACAGCACCAGAGGGAAGGACGAGAAACAATGGTTGGAAACTGATCAAAGAGAGAAGCTACCTGGAATTATGGAGAAACTTCCTGACAGTGAGGACAATCAACCAGTGGAAGAGCTTACACCCCCACCCCGAAATTATGGACGCTTCATCACTGGAAATTTTTAAGAGACTAGACCAGGGGTAGGCAACCTCGGCTCTTTTATGACTCATGGACTTCCTGAGTCAGATGACTCAGGAATTCTGGGAGTTGAAGTCCATGAGTCATAAAAGAGCCAAGGTTGCCTACCCCTGGACTAGATATTCACCTGTCTGAGACAATATAGCTTCTCCTGCTTAAGCAGGGGGGTGGACTAGAAGAGCTCCAAGGTCCCTTCCAGCTCTATTCTATTCTATTCTATTCTATAGGGAAAAGAACCCATCAAAACTTACAAGAAAAGGTAGATACAACAGTCATGTTAGGGTGACAAGAAAGATAACATAGTTCTGTGTGCTTTTCTATAGGAATCAATCATGCTGCATCTAAAGAGATTTACACATAGATGCAGGTGTACAGTAACACAGCCTAAGGTTTATTATGGGAAAAGTCAAGAAAGTGCTCAACATGCTCAAAAATACATAAGATCAAAAGTTAATATATTAACTATGTTAAACCCATTTTTCTTTCCAACTTTGTTTCCTAAAATCAGTTGATCAGTCAGATATTGGAGACTGAGAATCAAATGCAGTCAAAATTTTCAAGTATGCCATTGTGTAGAGATGCTAGTTTCTGTTTTAATTTTACCAAAAGATGTAACTTATTAGCAAGGCCAAAAATAAAGCTAATATTTTAGTATAAACTGCTATCTAATATATTTGATGTTATAAGTTGTGGCAAATACCGAATTAGGGCTCCTGGACAATGCGGGGACCATAATTTATTTCTTCTCAGGTACATCCAAATTTGCAATCTATTTGCATTTTCAGAATTCAAATGAAGCTGTTAAGAAATGAGTTCAATACATAATTTGCATTCTTAGCTCAGGTTTTGTTTCTTTTAAGATGAAACTCTCTTGAATTAGCTGGTCAGTAAGTTTCTAAAAGTTAGCCTCCATGTTTTTAAATGTTAGCCTTTAAGTGCACTATAAGAACCTATAGAAATTGATAATGCTGTAGGAAGAATAAAAAGTGAACAGTTTCAAGCTTGTTCAAGCACTTAAAGTTCTTATAAGTCCATAAGAACAGAAACTGAATGTATTTAATGATTTTAGATGTATTCGGTATGTACCCCTAATCCCGTAGTTCTGTGGATTTTGTCTAAATCTGAATATGTTGCTATGATATTTTATATATCAAAATTGTGCATATTTTGTAATTTAGTATTTATTTATTTATTATTTATTTTAATTCCATTTATATCCTGCCCTTCTCCGAAGACTCAGGGCGGCTTACAAGCTTAGCAGTAGCCTTCATTCTATGTATATGCCTGCTTATTAGGGCTTTCACACACACCCCCCAAGCGGCATTATTACAAAGTCAGCTTATTGCCCCCAACATTTTACCTACCTCATTTTACCTACCTCGATAAAAAAATAAAAAAAAAATAAAAATCTCTAATTATCCCCTCATTTATTTTCCCAATGTTAAATGAATAGACATTTTTATTACTCTGTTCCCTTGTTTGATCGCATATCTCTTCATATATGCATGCAAAGGATGATGTGAGCATGTAAACGGTGATTGGATATTAGGAATGCATTCTTCTAGCAGAACACCACTGGATCTAGTCCATTTAATATATCTATATTTCATTTTTAGAAAATGCATATGTTCCAAATAATTGAAAAATAGCGTGCTAGTATCCTTATTTCTTTTGTATCTTAATTATTTCTTATATTGTACAATACACTTTTATTTTCTTATTTCTTTCAGTTGTAGAAATATTAAACATGGACCTTAACAATTCAGACCCTGCTCATTTCAGAATTTAAAAGGTTTTTAAAAAATCATTGACTTTCTTTATCAATGAACTTCAGACATGATGGTAAGATTTTGTGTGTGTTTGTTACTTTCATTCTTTCCAATTTAATGTATGTAACTTCAAAAACTGGTTCAGAAAATAATGACCATAACCTTGGTTTATTTCCATGCACAAATATCAATAGCTATATTTTTAGTTTTCCAGTTATTTCAGGTTTTTGACAGCTGCAGCACATTGCTGGCTCATACTCAAGTGGTGGTCTACTAAGACACCTAGGTCTCTTACTTAGTACTGTTAAGTCAGGTACTGCATATTCTGTACCTATGCATTTTTTCTGCCTAGATCCATTACCTTAACTTACATTACATTCACCATGATTAATATCAGAACTGACCAAAGGATGATGAAGTAAAGTGAATGTGTTTGTAACATATATGGGCAGGATCAGGATTCTTTTTCCCTCTGGTTTTTGTTTTTTAAAAAATGGTATGCTTTACAGTTTTTATGTATCTTGCATAAAAATAATAGAAACAATGCCACTGGACATTTGACCGGTGGCCTCAAGTTATCTGCCCTTGGCAGTGATACTTTGATATATCCTACTTTCCTTCTTTTATTGTTTTAACAACCAAATGTAGATAAACTTTCAGATTTAAACCAATATTATGGTAATGGGTTGCTTTCAGTTTAGCCCTAACTTTTTACCCTGAAAACATGCTAAATTCTAATAGGATTTCTTCCAGCTTGTTATATGAAGGATTTTTTTAGCCTTAGAATATTAAATAATATATAAGTTTTTGTTGATTAATTACAATGTTTCATTTGCTCAATTATTTATAATACTGATAAGAATACTGTTTTCATTTTTACAGCAGCAGATTTTAGAAGTTGCGTTGGATCGTGCTGAGGTAAATGATAGATTATCTAAATTATACAGGCTTTTCTGATTATAGTACTAGTAATAGAAAAGGCCATTCATGATAGTTTCATTTAAAAGTATATGAAAAAGGTACAATTCCTAAACATTTAAACTGCTTTATTATAAACATTTACAATAACATTTATTCTGGTTCGATAATGCCCATCCTTCTCTAGAAAGATACAAGAGATAGTTTTGTTACTGATTACTATAGCTTGAATTTTTTTAGGTTTTTCTGATATTTTTTGATGGAGTTTTTGATGGAGAAATAATATATTGTAAAACTCAAAAAATGAAACATTTAATGGTTTCTGGTGAGGTCTGTGGGAAGTATGTGTGGAATGTAATTGAGATGAAGATAATAAGCAAAATGCTAAGTATATACAGATAGTCCTTGACTTACAACCATTTGTTTAGTGACTTCAAAGTTACAACAACATTGGAAACAAGTGACTTATGAACAGTTTTCACACATACGACCATTGCAGCAGCATCATGATCACATGATCAAAATTTGGGTGCTTGGCAATTGGCATGTATTTATAACTTGCATATCCTGGAATCATGATCACCATTTGTAACTTTCCCAGCTGGCTTCCAATAAGCAAAGTCAATAGGAGAAGTCAGATTTGCTTAATGCTGATTGATTCATTTAATAACTGCATGATTCACTTAATAACCGCAAAAGTTGCTTAACAATGGCAAAAGTCATAAAATGCCAACTTACATAACAACTGCCTCGCTTAGCAACAGACATTCTCAGCTCAGTTGTGGACATAAGCCAAGAACTACCTGTATTCTGTTTCCATTTTCCTTCTCAGTGTTATTTGACATGTCAATAATAAGTGAATTGTGTTTCAAATACTTGAAATTACCTGTGCATTTGTGCATTGATAATATGTTTTTAATTTATTAATATTCACACACTTTTTTCAGTATATCATTGAAAGTGCTCGGCAGCGGCCTCCAAAACGAAAGTATTTATCTACAGGGAGGTAAGAAATATTTAGTGTATTTTTCTTACTTTAACAGATGGAAATGTTTACTCAAGAGCTTTTCTTTCTCATTCCAGAAAATCAGTATTTCAAAAGTTATATGAATTGTATCTAGAAGAATGTGACAAAGAGCCTGAAATAAAGGTAAGTGAAATCTCGTTGTCAAATTTCTATTTTACGTTTTTCATAGTGGACCAGGAAAGGACTATAACTATTCTGTTTATAGATTGTAGTGGCATTAAAACATTCAGTGAGATGTCAGTATGATTTGTCTCATGAAGAATTTCTACCCTTCAATAAGGAATAGATATTCACACATGTTGCCTAATGTCCACTGTGGAGGTGTCAGGAATTGGAGAAAGAGCAACTACGTTCTGCGTATAAAATATAGGAGTATTCGTAACTAAATGAGGAGGATGTATCACACTGTTGTCAGGCTCCTCTTACACAGTACCAGAACTTCCTATAATTCTTCAAAAGTGTCAGTGATTGGACATGATGTTGATATGTTCAGTTGGTGATTATCAATTTTTCTGTGCAGGGAGCTTTAAACAAAGTTTTTCCCCCTTAGTCTTGTTTCAGATTGCTCTAAGCTACCCAGGAGCCCTCAACAGTAACATATATGGTAAACACAGAGATACCGTATTTTCCGGTGTATAAGAC
>JAKJMR010018103.1:1058876-1090898 GCA_024449315.1 Daboia siamensis | reverse complement strand
ATAATAATAATAATAATAATAATAATAATAATAATAATAATAATAATAATAATAATAATAATAATTCTATAATCGTGTTTGGTGAAATTCACATTTTGACAATTTGACATAAAGCTTGGCCTTCAATAGTTTCTTTAACTGTTCTCTCACTAACTTTATATGATCAGTCATATTTGTGCTGAATATCAAGATGTCATCAAGATACACCAAACACCTTTGTATAAGTGATCATGTAGGACCTCATTAATCAGCTGCATGAATACGGATGGGGCCTCCTGCAGTCCAAATGGCATGACTTTGAATTGGTAGCTTCCCAAGAGACAATTAAAGGCAGTTTTCCACTCATCTCCCTCTTTTATTCTCATCCGGTAGTATGCCTCTCTCAGGTCCAATTTTGTGAAAATACTCCCCTTAGCTAGGTGGGTTAACATGTCTTTCAGGAGGGGGAGGGGGTATTTGTTCTCCACACTCACTGCGTTAAGCCCTTTAAGCAGAGATGAAGAGACCCATCTTTTTTTTCTTTGAACAACATGAGCTCCCATAGTGGACTTGGCTCATTGAATGAACCCCCTCCCTAGGTTTTATTTATTTATTTATTTTATTTTATTTTATTTTATTTTATTTTATTTTATTTTATTTTATTAGATTTATATACTGCCCTTTCCCGAAGGACTCAGGGTGGTTTACAGGGTATTTTAAAATCAAACCAATACAAAATACAAAAGTTAAAAAGCAATTTAAAAAGATTAGATTATCCCTAAAAATAAAAACTCCAGTTAAAAATTCTCAGCCTGGGCCGGAGAGCTCAAAGAGCCAGGTCTTCAGGTCCCGGCGGAATGAACGAAGGTCAGGGGCGGTCCTAAGCTTTTTGGCGAAGGTTGTTGAGAATGTGGTGGCGCATCAGCTTCCTCTGTTCCTGGATGAAGCTGATTATATGGACCAGTACCAATTGGGTTTCAGGCCCGGGCACAGTACGGAGACGGCGTTGGTCGCGCTGGTGAATGTTCTCTGGCGGGCTCGGGACAGGGGTTGTTCCTCTGTCCTAGTCCTATGAGATCTCTCAGCGACTTTCGATACCATCGATCATGGTATCCTACTGCGGCGTCTCAGGGGGTTTGGAGTGGGAGGCACTGTTTTGCAGTGGTTCTCCTCCTATCTCCTGGGCCACTCGCAGTTGGTGTTGACGGGAGGGCAGAGGTCCGCCCCGAGGCCTCTCGTTTGTGGAGTTCCTCAGGGGTCGGTTCTCTCTCCCCTCCTGTTCAACATCTACATGAAGCTGCTGGGCGAGATCATTCATGGTTTCGGGGTGGGGTATCATCAGTATGCTGATGATACCCAACTTTTTTTCTCCACCCCGAACCAACCCAGCAATGCCCTTGCCGTGATGTCCCGTTGCCTGTAGGCGGTCCGGGTCTGGATGGGGAGAAACAGGCTTCGTCTCAATCCTGCCAAGACTGAGTGGCTGTGCATACCGGCATCTCGGGTCAACCAGACTATTCCAACAGGGCAGCCGGGCGATTATCTGCGGATGCGATGAGAGCGGCGAAGTAATTAGCCCTTCCTCATCCAGGTATCATTGCATCTCCTCCATTTCAAGGAGGGACATGGCCTACATTCTCGGTCATGGGAGTTTGGCTCCCAGCAACAGTTCGATAGAACAATCATTGGGTCTGTGAGGGGCCAGGGTGTTGCATTCTTTCTCACTAAATGCCCCCTCCAGGTCCCGGTACTCATTGGGAATGGTTGGTTCACCTGGTGGTGGTGAGGCAGCCGTGTGTGCTTGTTCAGTTGGTGACCTAAATTGTCCTGCCACATCTGTTGAATCAGTGGGAGGTTGCAAGGCCTCTATTAGCTGTGGCAAACTCAGAGGTTGCTGTCTACCTGTGGGGGCTGCCAAACTCCCCATTGCTGCAAAGGCCTCAGACTAGGGTTCTCTCTGTAGGGCTGGAGACCCTGGCAGGGGAAGACAGGGTCTGGAAGGCTGTCTGATCTGCAATGGAGGCGCTGTAGGCTCCTCTCAGTAGATTTCTGCTTCTTATCTGTAGCTTTTCAAATCTTTCCAGTGACTCACCGAACATTCAGTGGTAGACGATTGGGTAGCTCTCCACCGGTCTGCTTTTGAAGTCTTTGGCAGGGCAGTCTCGAGGCGTCGAGTCTCCGCTGGAGTGGTTCCAGCTTGACAACCAGATAAGCTCTCCTAACTGCTTGGGTTCTCCTTGCAACTGGGAGACCTGCACAAACTCATCTTCCCACAGCATGCTGTCTGTTACTTCCTCCTCTGAAGTGTCAGTAGCTGCCAGGTCACGTTTTCGAGCAGTTTCTCTTTTCCCATGATGAAGATTTTTCCCTAAATCTTTGCCAGCTTCTCTCAAGGCTAGAGACAGTGGCTGGGGCTCAGGACCCCCAGGTTGTTTGAAAAGAAAGGTGATTTTGGCATGATGTCATGGTTCCGACTAAAGAGACAGTTCAAAGAACATTCAGGCATTGTTTATCCTAAAAAGTATAATAATGAGAATGAAGTTTCGGCACTCATGGATGGTTGCCAAAATCTGAATTGTCCTCCCCTGAACACATTGTATCAAACACATCCTATCAAACACAATTCCTTCCCTTAATTTGGACGTCATAAATCACATTCTCCAATTAGTTTAAAATGCAAGCTTCACTTCCCATTTTATTCAGAACAAAACAGTTTAAAGAAAAAGGCTGCCTCTTATATTGTCAGAGCAAAAACATCCAATGTTTGCAGCGTTGACATTCTTGCTGAGCTTTATTCTGTTTTAAATGCAGATTCAGAAACCATTCGGCTTCCTTATGAAGAGGGAGAATTACTTGAATATTTGGATGCTGAGGAGCTGCCCCCTATTTTAGTTGACCTCCTTGAAAAATCTCAGGTTTGAAAAGAATTTGCACGATTGTGGAATTGTTAATGTATTTTTGATGGGACATAGTAGAAACACTACTTATGCATCTATGATAGAGTCAGTTGGGATATACACAGATACCACTATATAGGCAGTTTGTATAATAAGAGTGATAGCTGTTAATAGACAAAACTGAACAGAGTAAATTTAGATAACTTGCAACCCTACCAATTGTTCCATGTTGCAAGCCAATTAACAAGCAGTTAAACAGGAGAAGATTACTGTTAATTGTAGCAAGATAGAAATCATAGTCTGGAGAGGCAGTAAAAAGAGAAATGTCCCTGCGTACATAATTGCGTACATATATCTATATACAGTATGTAAGAGTATGAATGTTTGTGTGTACATATAGGCCCAAATGAATGTGTTTGTTTCTTTGTAAAATTAAGGCTGTAATTCACCATCTTAGGCTCCATATAGCAAAAAATGTTACTTAGATTTCTATAGTGGCTTTAGCCTTAATTATTATTTAAATTGCTGATAATATTACTAGCAACATTACATTAATCTACTTATTTTCACAGACTTATTTTAGAGTTCACATCAAAACATGGCTAAGGCAAACATGATTAATATAATGTTTAACTTGATAAGCTATGATTTCTGATTCAGTGAGAAACCATGATTTGAACAATGCTTTGTGTAATGCCTCAGTGAGTATGGTTATAGTTATATAAGTTCAATGACAAAACAAAGCAAAACAAAAATAGATTATCAGTGTACTAAGACTTAGTTCCTTATGTTCCCCCTACTTAGCTCCTTTTTCTAAGGCATTTCCAAATTAAATATTAGAAAGGAATTTGTTTTGAAATATTGTTTGTCATATGTTTCAAAGTTTATGTCATAATTTTACTATAACTGATCCTTAATATATGATTTAGAACTCTGAGATTGTCTAAAACAACAATAAAAGCAAATATATCACTTTTATATCACTTGGTACCATCTTTGTTCTTGCTGATGTATTGATAGAAGACACATTTAAAAATTGATCGTAAGATGTAATAATCATTTTGGTTCTGCTTAAATATAATCAAACTTCAAAATCGCTTATGAATGGAATGGAATGGAATGGAACGGAATGGAACGGTATGGAATAGAATAGAATAGAATAGAATAGAATAGAATAGAATAGAATAGAATAGAATAGAATAGAATAGAGCTGGAAGGGACCTTGGAGGTCTTCTAATCCAGCCCCCTGCTCAAGCAGGAGAACCTATACCATCTCAGACAACTGCCTGTCTAGACTCTAGCCTCTCACACATTGCAATGAAGATCTAAAAGAAGAAAAATATGTTTTGATGCCTTATGATAAAGGAAGTAGCTGTAATCAAGAATTTTCCCATGGTACTGTGATATTTGAATTAGTTCTGGCTAATTCTTCTTGGTCTCATTTTTCTTAAATATGATTAGAAAGTATGAAGTATTATCACTCATCTTAAGTGACTTTTGGTTGATGAAGAGGGTACACATCTTAGAGTTATTCATATGCAGCTAACACATACTTCATTGTTTCATTATTTATTTATATATTATATTTATATATATTTTAACATAATAGGCCAATACAGTATGAAATATATCCAAATGGGAAATAATATTACATATAAGAAGGAAAAACTTCTGGATATTGCTAGGAAGTGGCCATAAAGATACTGAAAGACATTTTGGCCTGAAATGTTGTCATTGTGTCCTGATTGCAATTTTTTCATGGTCAATACTGTCAATACTGTTCAATTACTCTGAGAGAAATTTCTACTTAAGCCAGGTAGAAACAAGAAACATACCTTTTCTTAAAGCTGATATAAAAGTTGATACAGCAATAAATTTGGCTGTAGGTGTCAACTGTCTAGTTGACATTTCCAGAAAAAGAAACTCCTAGGAATGATTTTACCAAGAGTACTTTACTTTACGGAAAATTTACTTTGGCATAGAAGAAGCAAAAACAGCTCTGGTTTTCCTGTGTGAAAGCTTACTTAATTAAACAATAGATTCCCTTGCCCCCACCCACCAGGTGTTCACATTGTCCAATAGTAATGCTTCTTCTTGTTATGGGAAAAGTCCACTTCTTCATTGAGCACCTGTGTTAGTGATCTTGGCATTCTTGCAGGCTCTGAAAGATGCCTCAGTTGCCTAGATTACCATCCCTCCCACCTTTACATTCCATTCCACAATCTTTACTCTGTTTTTGTCAAACCATGAGTGAGGGAGAAAATGTAGGTGAAAGGGCAAGTCAGTCTTGACAGTAGGAAAATGTTGCTCAGATACCAAACACTACATTAGACGAATAGAATAGAATAGAATAGAATAGAATAGAATAGACCACAATGAGGTGGTCACTGACCTCGAGCCAGACATCCTAGTATGTGAAGTGAAGTGTGCCTTAGGAAAGCTGAGCAACAACAAAGCTAGTGGAGGTGACAGTATTCCAACTGAGCTATTCATAATCTTAAAAGATGTAGTAAAAGTGCTACACTCAATTTGCCAGCAAATTTGGAAAACTCAAAAGTGGCCACAGGATTGGAAAAGATTAGTTTACATCCAATTCCAAAGAAAGGCAGTGCCAAAGAATGTTCAAACTATCGCACCATTGCACTCATTTCACATGCTAGTAAAGTTATGCTTAAAATCCTACAAGCTAGACTCTAGCAGTATGTGGATCAAGAACTACCAGAAGTACAGGCAGGATTCCAAAGAGGCAGAGGAACTAGAGATCAAATTGCCAACATACACTGGATCATGGAGAAAGCTAGGGAGTTCCAGAAAAATATCTACTTCTGCTTCATTGACTATGCTAAAGCCTTTGATTGTGTGGATCACAACAAACTGTGGCAAGTTCTTAAAGAGATGGGAGTACCAAATCCGTTGCAGCAAAACTTACAGCTAACAATAGCAGAGCATAGAATCTTAACACAAGACATCAGCCAAATAAAATTGCCAAATACTCCTTAAGAACACAAAGCCCACATTGCACAAATCCCAAAGTCACAAAAGCACAAAAGAATCCTTCCACTCTCCATCTCCCTCCCTCCCTCCCTCTGTGTCTCACTTCCAGCTGATACTGCCTTTCTTCATTCCTCACGGAGAGCGACCTCTTCCCGTACTGCATTTCTTGCCTGTTTGTTGCTGCCAGCACAGGTGGCTGCCACAGAAGTTGTAGATCAGCTCATGGCTGGTCTGCTTGGCCTGCTTGATCTCTTCTCCTCCCCCTCACTACTCCTTCTTTCCCTTCGGTGCAGCTAGAGCTGACTTCACCTCCTCCCAAGGCGGCTTCTTTTTTTCTCTCTCTCTCCCTCTCCCACCCAAACTGCCTCCTTTTATAGCCTCTCCTGTCTCCACCTTGTCCTGCTCCTTTCTCATGGGGGAGGGTGAGCCTGAAGTGAGCCTGGGGCCTTTGCCTCACCCCAGCCACTCTGCAACTCCGGAGGACTCTCACAGTAAGTCCTTGCCTGTGCTGGCTCTTTCCTTCCCCCACTACACCTGGCTAGGCAGGGCTGCGTACCACCTGCCATGTATTAATGTACCACAAGTGGTACGTGTACCACCAGTTTAAAAGCCCTATTCTAGTCCAGCCCCCTGCTCAAGCAGGAGAATCTATTCCATCTCACGAGTGATTGTCTAGCCTCTTTTTAAAAATCTCCAGTGATGGAGTGCCCATGATTTCTTGGGGCAAGCTATTCCACTGGCTAATTGTTCTCACTGCCAGGAAGTTTCTCCTTAATTCCAGATTGCTTCTCTCCTTGATGAGTTTCCAACCATTGTTTCTTGTCCTGCCGTCTGGAGCATAATGTGACCCCATCTTCTTTGTGGCAGCCCCTCAAATATTGGAACACTGCTGTCATGTCCCCCCTATTTCTTCTTTTCTTTAGACTAGCCAAAACCAAGTATATAGAAAAAAACATAATTGTGTAATTTTATTTATTTTTATTTTTAAACAGATTAATATTTTCCATTGTGGGTGTGTCATAACAGAAATACGTGACTATAGACAGTCTGGCAATCTAAAATCTCCAACATATCAAAGCAAGCACATTCTTTTGCACCCAACAATGCAGGTAAACTCTTCATGCTTTCAAGAACTGCCATTGCTGCAGCTTTGTTGAATTTTTATTTATGTCAGTATTTCATAATAAATGGTTACCCTCCTTTTTTCTAGACCTTGATTTGTGATGTGCATTCCATTACAAGTGACAACCACAAGTGGACACAGGTACAAACAAAGCTATATAAGCCTTGTGATATTATAGGCTGGTCGTCCAGAAATTTTTGATCTAAGATACATTTTTGGTGTAAGCTATATTTCTGGTTTAAGATCGGTATTAGCTTATTCAGTAAATCACTGAGCAAATTCTGTTCAAATAGCAAGCTTTTGGACTATGATGGAATGTTCTTCCATAATGAAAACTAGCATGTTAGAAAAAAGAACCAATTTTCCAAAAATATACAGTGAGGGAAAAAATTATTTGATCCCCTGTGTCATGGTTCCAATAGATGAGACCATTTAAAAGAACTTCAAGGCAATAATTTCTTCCTTAAAAACCCTTTTTGTTTGGCTACAACATAACGGCACCCCTAGGTTACAAAGTTGCAAGCTACATTTCCCACCCCAAATTGCTGTTATAAATCACATTCACCAATTGTTAGAAAACGCAGGCACTCCTCCCAGCTGCTCCAGCCTGCCAAAATGTTACCAGCATCGACCTTGGTTCCCTTACATGTGAATTGTTTTGGCTAACTGAGAACTACCCCTCCTCCTTTTTCTAACTAATTAAGTGGCAACAAAGACAAAGTGAAAAATGGCTTCAGTTAGGCTTGTCATGACGTTGACATCCTGCTGATTTGGTACGTTTGCCCACTGACAAAGAAATGATCAGTCTGTAATTTTAATGGTAGGTTTATTTTAACAGTGAGAGACTTGTTGTCTTGGCTGTGTGTTTTGGCTCATTGCCATGCTGGAATACCCATTTACGACCCATTTTTAATGCCCTTGCTGAGGGAAGAAGGTTCTCACCCAAGATTTGACAGTACATGGCCCCGCCATTGTCCCTTTGATGCGGTGAAGTTGGCCTGTCCCATTAGTAGAAAAACACCTCCAAAGCATAATGTTTCTACCTCCATGTTTGACGGTGGGGATGATGTTCTTAAGGGATGCAGTGGCTCAGTGGGTTAGGACGCTGAGATTGTCGATCTGAAGGTCAGCAGTTTGGCGGGTTAAATCCTGTGCTGCGTAACAGAGTGAGCGTCTGTTACTCGTCCCAGCTTCTGCCAACCTAGCAGTTTGAAAGCACGTAAAAATGCAAGTAGAAAAATAGGGACCACTACAGTGGGAAGGTAACAGCGTTCCATGCGCCTTTGGCGTCTAGTCATGCCGGCCACATGACCACGGAGACGTCCTCGGACAAGCGCTGGCTCTTTGGCTTTGAAACGGAGATGAGTACCGGCCCCTAGAGTCGTAAACGACTAGCACGCATGTGCGGGGGAACCTTTACCTTTTTATGATGTTCTTGGAGTCATAGGCAGCATTCCTCCTCCAAGCATGGCAAATTGAGTTGATACTTCTGCTGCCTGGATCGGCCGTGGAGCCCCCCGCAAAATTGTTCTGTAGCCCTTGATCTGGGGGGGTAGAAGCATTTTCCAGGCCTCTGGAGCTCACATCCATGGCTGCGGGGCAATTTTGTGGCGTGCCAGTGGCTCGATCCAGGCTCCAGAGGCCTGGAAAATGCTTCTGCCACCCAGATCGGCCATGGGGAAGAGTGCAAAATTGCTCTGCAGCCCTACATCTGGAGTTCACATCTAGGACTGCAGAGCAATTTTGCCCCGGCCGATCTGGGCGGCAAAAGCATTTTTTAGGCCTTTGGAGCCCGAATCAGGCCACTGGTATGCCACAAAATCACCCTGTAGCCAAGGATGCGAGTTCCGGAGGCTTGGAAAATGCTTCTGCCACCTGGATCGGCTGTGGGGGAGAAAATTGCTCTGCAGCCCTAGATCTGTGCAGCAGAAGCATTTTCCAGGCCTCTGGAACCTTGATTGGGCCGCTGGCATGCTGCAAAATTGCCCCACAGCCATGAAGCGAGCTCCGGAGCTTGGAAAAGGCCTTTTCTAAGTGGCAGCGGTGGCAGTACAATCCGTGTGGTGGTTGGGGGGAATGGCAGCAGCCGTGCAATTTGCATGGCAGTTGGGGAACGGCGGCAGCGTGATCCATGTAGCAGGGGGGTGGCGGCAGCGTGATCCACACGGCGGGTGGAGGGGTGGCGCCAGGGCAGTCCGTGCAGCAGGTGGGGGTGGCAGCGGCATTCCATGCGGTGGGTGGGTCAGCAGGTGGGGGTGGCAGCGGCATTCCATGTGGTGGGTGGGGCAGCGGCAGCGCAATCCATGCAGTTTGTGAGGGGTGAGGGGCAGCACGATGCACGCTGTGGGTGTGGTGGCAGCAACGCAATCTGCGCAGCTGGGGGAAATTGCGGCAGCAGGGTGATCTGTGCGGCGGAGGGAGCAGCGGTAGCGTGATCTGCGGTGGGTGGGGAGGAATAATGGTGGCGCAATCTATGTGAGTGGGGCAGCAGCGGCAGTGCAATCCGTGTGGCGGGTGGGGGGAACGGCGGTGGCAGGGCGATCCATGCAGTGGGTGGGTGGCAGGGACGCAGCACGATCCGCGTGGTGGGTGTGGGGCTGGCGGCGGCAGCACAATTTGCACGGAGGGTGGGGGAATGGCGGCAAGGCGATCTGCGGTGGGTGGGGAGATGGTGGTGGTGCGATCTGCACAGCGCATGGGGGAAAAGGAAGCAACAGCAGGGCGATCTGTACAGCGGGTGGGGAGGAAACTTACCCCACTTGTTTAATGGCCACCTTTGGCCAAGCCGCATTGCAGCAGCAATATGCGAGATGGCAAACATCTGTGTCATGCCAAAACCAGCCATTTGCCGCCTGCTGCCCAGCACGACTGCCATGAGGCCGTTGAGCGCATGGGTTGCAATTTGGGCACTCGGTCTCTAAAATATTTCCCCATTACTTCTCTAGCATATTTGAAAAGAATGGAAGTAATTGTTGTCTACATAAATATTGAAAATGAAATATATTGACCTCAGTGGACTTACTTGTAAAAATGTGCATATAAATGTAGCATTAATCAATTATTGCCCTTTTAGAATCTTCTGAATTTGTGTTTTAGGAAGACAAACTTCTATTAGAAAGTCAACTTATACTGGCAACAGCAGAACCTCTGTGTCTAGATCCATCAGTTGCTGTTACATGCACAGCAAACCGGCTTTTGTATAATAAGCAGAAAATGAGCACTCACCCAATGAAACGGTACTGGAAAATATTCATCTTTAGAGGATCTTTGCAAAAAAAATCTGCTTTATTTTATACTAGGAAAAAAGTGGATTACATTCAAATTAGATAACTTTTAAAGCCTATACCTGTACAATAACCTAGAACAGTGAATGTAAATATATTTCAGGGAAAAAATTGGATGAAGTCCAATACAATTGTAAACTTATATTAGTAAATAAAAGTTTTTTTTTCTTCTGTTCAGTAGTATTCAATTCTTGGAGACTGCCTGGACTAGTCCCTTCAGTTTTCTTGACAAGGTTTTTCAGTAGTCACTTGGTATTGCCTCCTTTCTAGGACTGAGAGAAAGTGACTGATCAAAAGTCATCCAGCTACTTTTGTGTTTAAGGCAGAACTAGAACTCATGGTCACCTGGTTTCTAGCCTGGTATCTCAACCACTACACAAAAGGAGTTGTAAATAGATTTACAAAATCAATGTATATTTATAAAATTAAATACAAATATGTTTTACACATTGAAGATATAAGCTTGCAGTTGACTTACTTTTCTTGACTTAAAAGGAATTGCATAGCAGCCTTACAACTACCTTATTAAATCATTGTTATAAATGTGTGTATAAATGTGTTCCAGAATATTAGTTTTCTTTATATTAATCTTGCAATATCTTATAGATGTTTCAAGAGATATTCCAGGCCATCTCTGAATCACCAGCAGGAGGTGTCTCAAAGTACCGTTCCACCACAGTTCAAGCTGTTTGATTATTTACAAAAAAGAAAGGAAAGGAGAGGAAGCCAACAGTACGATCTCAAAATTTCCAAAGCTGGAAATGTATGCTTATTTTAAGAAGCTTTTAAAGTAATACATTTGTGAAATGTACTTATCCTGATGGCTGTTTATATATTTTTGTCCCTTTAGTGTGTTGATATGTGGAAACAGAACCCCTGCTATTTGACTGCACCATTTGAAGTAGATGTAAGTTTACAGATTTACCAAGCTTTCCTTCATCTGTCATCCAAGTTGGTGGAGGAGTTTGAGTGAAATCCTAAACCTGCTTGCTATTTTGTTCTAATAAAAACATTGCCTAATTATGTAGTTATTTAAAATATTGAATATTTTTAATATTTAGAAATGAAGGATTCTTTTGATGATGTTGGTAAATTTGTTGTGAAAGTTTTTCTGGGAATGTTTTATTGTTCCTATTTCTAAAAATCTATGTAATTACAAGTAACTTTAAAAAATCCTCATTAGAGTTATACATAATCAACTGGTTAATCCAGGGTAGATACTCTTTTCGGTTGAAAGGCCCAGCTAGAATAGGGCTACATGTCTGTCAGGCTCCAGATGAAATATGTTGATTAGATGTCTTTAAATAACCAGTATGATACTATTTTTTTTTCAAAAAACCTAAGCATAATTTATTAACTATACCTTATTCAAATGTTGCTTTTATTCACTTACACTGTCAGAACCCACTTCAGCCCACATCTTAAGAAAGAAGGACTCTTGGAGACAAAGTTTTCCAAGTAGGAACTTTTACTAAGAAATAGGAGATAGCAGGCATAATAGACAGGATCTGAAGAATCCCCCCACAGATCAATATTTTTAAGGTGTCCCCAAGCAAACCGCATCCCTCAGTTCTTTCGGTCAGTTCCTGATCAGGCAAGCTCCAAGTGGTAAGCCCTCGTGGGACAAGAGACAAGTCCGTTCGTAGCAGGATCATTTCCACCCCCTCACATTCCATCCAGAGAAACAACCCAGATTCCGGAGGCTTTCATTCCTCACTTTCCACCCCCTTTCCTAGCTGCCCGCAAGATAAGAGAGATATGCCTAGTGAGAGAGTAATTGATTATATTGTGATGGATAGCAGGCAGGTGGAATAAACAAAAGTTTACATTTGAGGAAGGAAGTGAAAGCACTAAAACCCCCTGCTTGTTCCCTCTCCTCCTTGGGAATGGCAGAATCCAGGGGAGGGTGAGATTCGGGTTTTGCACAGAAGAGATAAGTTAGAAATGAAATAAAAATGGATTCTGACATGCACTTTAATTTGTTTTTTTTATCTCTCAAGGTGGAAAAATATGCTAAAGTGGAAAAATCTATCAAAGCTGATGACTCACAACCAAGTGTCTGGCCGATTCATGTGAGTGGTAGTATATTTTTAGTTAATTTCCAAGAACTATTTCTTTATAAAAAATGGAAATGCAGTATAATGAATAATTTGTTCCTGATTATATTTAGGCAACTAGAGACTAATTCTAAAGATCATTTTCAATTATTCATTAAAAGGGAAAACTGATCTCGTGAATTCTTCAAGTATGCAACTTCCTAGCAATAGAATCTAATTTTGTAGGAGCTGCTGTTCAGTGTGCGAATAAACCAGTTTATTGTGTTCAGAATTCTATTGCCTCTGAACTATAGATACTGTACAGTCAAAAAATAAAGTCAGTTGTCCAACAGTGACAATTCCTGTCTTTTGTAATTAACAGCTTTATGTTTCAATAAAAAATAAAAATAAAATTTAAAAAAGTACTTGTAACATAGATAATTGTGCGGGTAAGAATATAAATCTTGCTGTCAAGGAAAATCAAGCTTTTGATAGAGTGTGCCAAACCATGTGGACTAATCAGACAGGTGGTAAGGATGTAGGGGAACTCAAGATACAAAACAGGTTATGTAGAAAGTAAACATAGGGTAAGTCAAAAACGACTCAAATGTCTATACACCAATGCTCAGAGTATCAGGTATAAAGAGGGGGAATTAAAAATTCAAGTACATGAGGGCAGATATTATATTGTTGCCATTACAGAAACTTGATAGATTGAAACCCACAAATGGAATATACAACTAAAGATATTTAAATTATTTAAAAGAAACAGACCAAATAAAAGAGGAGATAGAGTTGCACTTTATATAAGAAATAACTACTGTGTTTCCCCAGAAGTAAGGCCTATCCTGAAAATAAGTCCTAGCTTGCTTTTTGGGGGTGGGCCTAATATAAGCCCTACCCCAATAATACGCCCTAGTTTTGGGGTGAGGCACATACCTAAAAATCAAATTAGGGTGGGGATATGTGTGCGGAGCTGCCCCACATGCTTTGCACCCACTTACCTTGCAGCCAGGTCTCCTCGCCGGCCCACTTCTTCTGCAGCCAGGCCTGCATTTCTCAGTCACAGGCCTTTCTGCAGCCGAGAACCAAGATTGAATCCATAGCTTGGTAGTTGTCTGCAGAGGCCTTCTGGGAAGGCCTGACTGTAAAATGCAGGCTGGAATGCAGCTGCAGAATGAAGCTGCTCCTTTAGTCGCAGTAGAAGTGGACTGGTTAGGCGGGCTGTCAGTGCTGGAGGTGAAGTATAAAAGAAACCACCACCACCCCCGAAAATAAGACCTGGTGCCTGTTTTGGAGGCAAAATTTTTTTTTACATGGGTATTATCTATACAGAAATAGAGTACAATAATGAAAACTCTCTTGAATGCATTTGGATCATATAAAATTGGGGGGGGGGGGATGACATTGCCATAGGTATATAATCAAACAGGAAATAGATGAACTTTGTGCTAGCCAGTTAACTAAGGTATGTAGGAAGCACATCACAATAATAATGGGACATCAACTGGGAGAGACAAACTCTGCACTGAGTGGAAGATCAAATAGTTTCCTGACAAAACTTGCAGACAACTTTGTTTCCCAAAATATAGAGAAGGGATTTCCTGCCTGAGCAGAGGGTTGGACTAGAAAACCTCCAAGGACCCTTCCAACTCTGCTATTCTGTTAAAAAGGAATAAGCTGACATCTTAGTACTTTGAAATATTTGGCTGTGACCAACTGTCAATTTGAATATTTTTGTTCTTTGTTGTTTGCTGATAATTCTGTGTTGGCTAGAGCTACGAAGGGTAGTGGAAGGCTCTTATTTTAAAAACAATATATTTATGGACAAATCAAAGATATACCCTTTTGATTTCAGTCATTAATATTATTACATAAACACTTACAAATATAAAAAGAATTAGTGTGTTGAAATTATTAGCTTACCTTATATATAAGATGAAATCCTATTCAAGCAATCATTACTTACAAGTATTCAACTTGAAAATCCAGCAGCATAGCGAGGATGGGTTTGTTGAACAAGATACTGGTAGAATTAGAATAATCTAGATTAAAATTTTAACATTTGCACTTCAACAGAAGAAACAACTGCCTTCTTTGTTGGGATGTAAGGATTGCACTATGCCAGATAGACCCTATGTATAATCTGGGGGTCCTCCAGGACTCATGGCTCTTGTTCAAAGAGCAGGTGGCAACTGTGACTGGGAGACCCTTTGCTCAACTTCATTTTGTGACCAGTTATTCCCTTTCCTGAATAGGGAGACTCTGTTTGGATGACTGTAATGTGCTCTGCCTGGGGCTACCCTTAAAAAATGTCTGGAAGGTTCAATTGGTTTAAAATATGGTGGCCCTTATGGTTTAGTGTCTGGAAGGTTCAATTGGTTTAAAATATGGTGGCCCTTATGGTTTTGTGCAGGTCTAGGTTTGTACATGTGTCATCTCTCTTGAGGGAACTACAATCATTGTTTATTTTCTTCCAAGTTCAATTCAAGGTCCTGGTTGTCATCTTTAAAGCCCTACATAGTGTGGGATGAGGTTATCTTGGAGGGGGACATAAGAGGATACATACATAATAGGATGTTTGATTTACTTTTTTTACATAACACAGTAATCTTATCCATTATCAAATTAAACATGTCTAAGTAGAGTTTATGAAGACTCTTATATTCTCAAGAATCCCAGAGTTTGCTGTTCTCTGTACAACTGTATAACAGACTAAGCATGTCATAAATATGTTGTTTAATAGCTTTTATAAATGTTTTTTTCTATTTGATAGGAAATGAAAGATGATTATGTCTTTGAATGTGAGAGTGGCAATCATTTTCAGAAAACAAAATTGACAATTTTTCAGTCACTTGGAAATCCATTGTACTATGGTAAAATACAAACTCTTAAGAATGATGAGGATAATGAAAGTCCATCACAGTAAGTGACATTAATCTTTCTGTTTTAGAGAAAAGCATTGATGCTAACTTTAGACCATGTTTTGCTGATATGAGCTGAAAGAACTTTGCATGTCTAGCAGGTAAAGAAAGGACTTGTAAAATGTGGAGTATCTCTATTCCTGTGTAGACTATTGAAAAAAATCCAATGTAAACATTGACAATATTGGACATAATAATATATTATAGTTTGTGTATGAATACCAATAAAGTATATGATTAGTTGAATGAGCTTAGGTGACCTTGATCTCACATATTGCCTTCTAGAATAAAGATTGCTTCCATTTCATTAAACCACAGTGTTTTACTGCAGGAGTGGATATCTTTTTCACCTTGTAGATCACAAAAGATGAGATGTTGTGTGCATGCATATCAATATACTTGCTAGTATTTGCATTTATATAGTATCACAGAATAGTGGAATTATAGAGTTGGAAGGAACTACCGTATTTTCCGGCGTATAAGACGACTGGGCGTATAAGACGACCCCCTATATTTCCTGTTAAATTATAGGGTTTGGGCTATACTCGCTGTATAAGACTACCCCTCTTCCAACGCACACCAAATAAAAATTAAAAAACATCAGATTTGATTTTAATATGGTAATTTTAATTCAAATGCTTATGACATGCAAGTACTTAGTAGGAAAACTGTCACTTATAAACATAAGGCTGTTTGTCATCAAACATGTAAACATAAAACAGTGCAAGTGGATTAAACATCATCATCATCATCATCATCATCATCATCATAAGTTGGAAGGGACCTTGGAGGTCATCTAGTCCAACCCCCTGCTCAGACAGGAAACCCTATACCATTTCAGACAAATGGCTGTCCAGTCTCTTCTTAAAAACTTCCAGTGTTGGAGCATTCACCACTTCTGGAGGCAGGTTGTTCCACTGGTTAATTGTTCTCACTGTCAGGAAGTTTCTCCTTAGTTCTAGGTTGCTTCTCTCTTTGGTTAATTTCCATCCATTGCTTTTTCTCCTGCCTTCAGGTGCTTTGGGGAATAGCTTGGCTCCCTCTTCTTTGTGGCAGTCCCTGAGATATTGGATCACTGCTATCATGTCACCCCTCACCCTTCTTTTCATTAAACTACACATACCCAATTCCAGCAACCGTTTCCTATTTTCCTAATTCACTTTTTCACTTTTCCTAATTCACTCTAAAGCTTTCCCTGCGCAGAGCCTTAAGTAACACCAGCTGCCTGCAATTAGTGCAGGTTCTCATCCCACCAGGCTCAAGGTTGAGTCAGCCTTCCATCCTTCCCAGGTAGGTAAAATGAGGACTCAGATTGTTGGGAGCAATAAGCTGACTTTGTAATAATGCTGCTTGTGGGGTGTGTGTGTGTGTGAAAGCTCTAATAAGCAGGCATATACATAGAATGAAGGCTATTGCTAAGCACATTGATTTGTGCTTTAAATTGTAAGCTGCCCTGAGTCTTCGGAGAAGGGCGGGATATAAATGGGATTAAAAAAAAAAAGATCAAATGGGAGATCCGCTCCAGGTTTTCCAGCCAGCCCGCCCAGTTCCTGAGTCAAATGTGTCCTTAGAGCTAAGCAGCTGCTCCGGCATTCCCCACCTGCCTTTCAAGTTGCTCTTGCATTCCCCACCTGCCTACAGCTGCTCTTCATCTTTAGAAGGAAAGACGCCCAGACCCCAGCCTGTAAAAAATCACAGACTGCAGCTTCTACTCCAATTGGTCCCGCTTTCCCTGCGCAGACTAAATGGAAGATCCACTCCAGATTTTCCAGCCAGCCCTGTCCCTAAAGTTTCAGCACCCGGCGTATAAGACGACCCCTGACTTTTGAGAAGATTTTCATGGGTTAAAAAGTCGTCTTATACGCCGGAATCTACGGTATTTAAGTCACCAAGCTCAACACCACATCAGTACTGAAATCCAATTTAAAGCAGCACAAACTGATGTCTGCCTTGAACATATGCATAAATTTGGAATCTACCATCTTCCCGATTAATTCATACCTTGATTGGACAGCATTTACTATTATGACCCTCTTTCTAGCATTGAATTGGAATCTGCTTTACAATAACTAAAATCCATTATTCCTTGTGTAAGGACCTGCCTCAATTAAACCTCCCAAGAAAGCAGAACTCTTGAAACGAAAATCATTCCAAAAGAA
This sequence comes from Daboia siamensis, assembly GCA_024449315.1. NCBI lineage: Eukaryota > Metazoa > Chordata > Lepidosauria > Squamata > Viperidae > Daboia > Daboia siamensis. The sequence goes on along the minus strand of JAKJMR010018103.1, from coordinate 1,073,502 downwards.
ACTTTAATTGGAAGGTGTTAACAGGAGTAGTAGAAGGCAGGATCTGAGAATTTCGTGCATGAATCAATAGTTTAAAAGAGACAATGAAAACTCCACCCCAACTGTCCCTCCAGACAATTCAAACAGGCCACTCCACAGGTGTGAAAATGTTGTGGTAATGGAACGATAAGGCACCGCTTCCATGGTTGTTAGGTCTCCACACTTTTTCTCGGCATCCAGAGATAAGGCAGATGGCCAGAGGCACATTCCATTCTCACCCCACAAAAGAAACATCAAAGAGGATAGAGCAAGGAACAAAGCAAAGGAAATACACTGTAGCAGCCCTGAGCTCCCCTTCCCCCACCCAGAAGATTGGCAGAACCCCCCCAAAAAAGAAACCCCAATGCATATAGAGTGACAGGTTCTGACATGCTGCCCCCAACCCAACTGCTTGAAGTTGGGCTTCCGTGTTAAGCAAACTGTCATGTTTCTAACTAACAAGACAGATCAAAGAACATTCCATGCTTGTTTATTCTAAAAAGTTTATAATAATGAAAATAAAGCATCGGCACTCATGGATGGATGCCAGAATCTGAATTCTCCTGCCCTGAGCACATCATATCATACCCAATTCCCTCCCTTAATTACACGTCATGAATCACATTCTCTACTTAGTTTAACATACAAAGTTTCACTTCCCTCTGAAGTGTGCCATCCCTTATCTTATCAAAATATCCGGGTTAACATTCCCCTCCCCCTTCAGTGATTCAAAGCAAAACAGTTAAAGCAAAAGGCTGCCTCTTATATTGTCAGAGCAAAAAAATCCAGTGTTTGCAGCATTGACATGCAGCCCCCCTTACAAAAAGTATAGATCCTGTAATATAAAGCATATGTCAGAGATTATCTCTTGGTTTATTGGGGTTTTTTTCATGAAACCTTTTGATGAGTCGGTCAGCCTTCACATCGCTAGATTTCACCCAAGACAATGGGTATAGCTTCCATTGTACTAGGTGCTGCAATTTTCCCTTAAAAATTCTAGAGTCAAGAATACATTTCACTTCATAATGGGTCTGACCCTCTACTACGAGGGATCCGGGTGCCTTCTTAGGGGGAGGTCTTAAGATGGAGTCCCAAAAAGGTTTCAGCAGGCTGCAATTTTAGACAGCGTGAACTTTCCCTAAAAGCCTTGGGAGTTTTAATTCTACTGTGACAGGGTTGATGATCCTTTTGATGGGGAAAGGCCCCAAGAATTTCAGTCCTAATTTCTTGCTGGGTAATTTTGAGGTGTAAATATTTAGTTGACAGATAAACCTTTTCCCCAGCTTGGAATGTTCTTTGAGGAGCCCTCTTTTTATCAGTCTGTTTTTTATAAGTCTTGGAAGTCTTTTTTAATGCCGTTTTCATGTTTCTCCAAACCTCTTCCCACCCCCTCACCCATTGATCAAGTGTCTGGGAAGCGGAGGGCACCTGAGTTTAGTCACGTATTGGGTTGAACACTTTTCCTGTGGCTATTCTGAAAGGTGTGTAGCCAGTGCTGCTGTGAACAGAATTATTGTAGGCCACCTCAGCAAAAGGGAGGCGATCAGTTCAGTTTGTCTGTATGTAGGAAACATAGCATCTGAGATATTGCTCCACCATTTTGTTAACAGATTCTGCAGCCCCATTGGTAGCTGGATGAAAAGCAGATGATAAGCCTTGAGATGATCCAATTAATTTAAGGAAACTCCTCCAAAATTTCGCTGTGAACTGCACTCCTCTATCCAAAATTATTCACTTAGGGGTGCTATGCAGTCGGTAGATATGTTTCAGGAACAATTTAGTCAGTCATTGGGCAGATGGGAGTCCTTTGCAAGCGATAAAATGAGCCTGCTTCGAAAACAGTCTAGATGACAGTATTTCCTCTACTTTTGGGTAGGTCTACAATAAAGTCCATAGCTATTTCTTCCCATGGTTGAGAAAGGTCTGCCACTGACTGCAGTAGCCCAGGGGGTTTCCCTGGAGTTCTTTTCATGGGGACACATACGGTACAACTCCTCACATAGTTTTCCACATCTCATTTTAGCCCTGGCCACCAAAATTGCCAGCGGATGAGGTGTAAATATCCGAAGTGTCCAGCCTGTTTTACATCATGGCTTTGTTTGAGAGCATTGAGACAGAAGGCTTCAGGTAGATACAGTTTCCCCCCCTTGTATGCCAAACCATCCCTGCATCTTAGGGAGGTTTGATTATCTTTGAACCATTGATCGGTGAGCAGCTCTTGTTTTATCTTTTTTGCTCCCGGGTCATCAGAATTAGGGGTTCTGCAAAGTGTGAGTTGTACCGTAGGTTGTGAACTGGGGATAATTGCCTCGTTGACCTCTTTGTGTTCGCTTTTGTACTGGGGCAATCGGGATAGCGCATCACCTAAGACATTTTTTCCTCCTGATATGTACTTTAGAGTAAAGTTGAAGCGATTAAAGTACTGTGCCCACTGCACTTGTTTTGGGGACAGTTTGTGGAGGGGGTGGGTCTTCAGTGCTTCTAGGTTTTTGTGATCTGTTCATACTTCAAATTGTACCTTGCTCCCCTCTAAATAGTGTCACCAGTTTAACAGGCTCCACCTAATGGCGAAAGCCTCCTTCTCCCAGATTGCCCATCTTCTCTCGCTTTCAGTTAATTTTTTGGAGGTGTAGGTGCAGGGTTGTGGGACTCCACTTTTGTTCTTTTACAGTAATACAGCTCCGACTGCAGCGTCGCTGGCGTCAGCTTGGATTACGAAGGGCTCCCCTGGGCATGGATGCTTTGGGACTAGTTCAGCAGCAAATAGTGTTTTTAAACTCTCAAAAGCTGTTTGACAGCTCATTGTCCAAGCAAGTGGTTGGCCCAGTCATGGCTTCCCTTCTCCTTTGCCTGTCTTGAGTAGTTCTGTAAGAGGTAGGGCAATCTCAGCAAAGGAGGGGATGAATTGGCGATAAAAGTTAGCAAAACCTAAAAAGCTCTGAAGCTGTTTGTGAGTCTTTTCACTTTGGCTGGGTCCCTCGTTGGAAATTCTATAGCCAAGATAATGTAATCGTGTTTGGTGAAATTCACATTTTGACAATTTGACATAAAGCTTGGCATTTAATAGTTTCTTTAACACTTTTCTCACCAGCCTTATATGGTCAGTCATATTCGTACAGTATATCAGGATGTCATCAAGATACAGCACAACCCCTTTGTATAAATGATCATGTAGGACCTCATTAATCAACTGCATAAATATGGCTGGGGGCCCCTGCAGTCCAAATGGCATGACTTTGAACTGGTAGCTTCCCAAGGGGCAGTAGAAGGTAGTTTTCCACTCATCCCCCTCCTTTATTCTCACCCAATAGTATGCTTCTCTCAGGTCTAACTTAGTGAAGACACTCCCCTTAGCCAGGTGGTTTAGTAAGTCCTTCAAGAGAGGGAGGGGATATTTATTTTCCAAACTCACTGCGTTCAAACCTTATAATCAACACATAAGCGAAGAGTACCATCTTTCTTTTCTTTAAACAGCACAGGGGCTCCCACAGTAGACTTGGCCTGTTCAATGAAATCCCTCACTAGTTTTGTGTCCACGCATCGCTGCATCTTCTCCATTTCAAGGGGGGACGTAGTGTACATTCTTGGTTGTGGAAGTTTGGCCCTTGGCAACAGTTCAATGGAACAGTCATTGAACTGGTGAGGAGGCAAGGTATCGCATTCTTTCTGACTAAATGCCTCCGCTAGGTCCCGGTACTTGCTGGGGATGAGCAGCTCGCCTGGTGGCCATGAGGCAGCTGTGTGAGCTCGCTCATTGGGAAGACTAAAATTCCCTGTAACATCTGTTGAATCAATGGGTGGGATCAGGCCCTATAGGTAGTCTCACAGTTCTTATTCCTTTCTCCCACCAGATAAATGGCTTCCATTTGTCCAACCAGGCTAATCGTAGGATCACAGCCTCTGTTAAGGAATTGTTGTGCAGAGGTCTCCTTGTGCTACCAAAGAGTTGCACAGACAAGGAAGGGTACTGAGAGCAGCAAGAGTCACACAATAAACACAAGAGTACACTGAGTTGTAAAAACAAAAAGTAGTTTACTTTTGAGGTGGTGTAAGTCAAAAATGCACGGTCAAAAATAAACAGTCCAGGTAGCAATCCAAAATACAAAGTCTTCTTACTGGTCCAGAGGTCAAATACACAGTTCAGGTAACAGAGCAAAAACAGGAACAGTAGAGAGCAGTGAATTCAGAGAGAGAGAGAGAGAAGCTACGTTACTAGCTCCCTCTTATGGCCACGAGAACACTTACACACCCATTGGCTAATTAACATCTTAAAGACATAACATCTTGGTTAATATATTTTCAACCCAACATTGTAGGCTAACACCATATGCCTAACATTCTCCCCTTTGGGTAGAATAATATATAACCTTTACAATCTTATGCACATTCTTTCACAATTAGCATTGTGTTTCACAGTACTTTGTACCTTCGTAAAATGGTCTGCAGTATTTACATCAGATGATCAATACTCTAGCTGTATTAATTTATCTTTGACACATTGTCTGACATTTAAATAACGAAGATCAGTATGTTTGGATCTTGTTACTGCAGCATTATTAGCCATCTGTATCGCAGCTTGATTGTCCTCATACACAATAAATGGATCCTTTACAGTTAAACCCATATCTAACAATAATTGTTTGTACACTAGCAGTTCTGTACATAACACTGATAGACATGAAAATTCAGCCTCCATTGTAGATAAGCTTATATGCTTTTGCCTGATGGACTTTAATCCAATTAAAGAATCACTGAACATTACAGCCAACCCTGAAGTAGATTTACGAGTGCTTGTATCAGAGGCAAAACTCGCATCTGCATATGCTGTAAGGATTAACTCATGATTTGGCTCTAAATATAACGAGTAGTGAATAGTCTGCTTCAAATATCTCAATACTCGTTTAGCTGATTGCCAGTGTCTAACAGTTGGATTATTGTTGTACCTAGCTAATTGGTTTACACAGTAAGAAATATCAGGTCTAGTCCAATTACTCAGATACATAAGACTTCCTATCAAAGACTGGTACATAGTCTTATCAAATACAGGACTCTTAACATTAGTGTCCTTAAAATCCATAGCCATCGGAGTTTTTGCTGATTTACACATTTCCATGTTGTATCTCTTTAATAACTGAGATATTTTACCGGCTTGCGAAACCTTAAAACCCCTATTTGTTTTCACAATATCTAACCCCAAATAGTGGCTAATTTTTCCAAGATTCCTAATTGTGAATTTATTTTGCAATCTTGAAATGATAGTTCGTGCTTCTAACTCAGTTTTTGTTATTATTGCAATATCATCTGTGAATAATAAAAGAAAAGATAACACTCCATTGTGTTCTCTTCTAAACAAACAAGGATCAGCATTACTGGCTACAAAACCTATTGCACTCAGCTCATTAACTATACATGTATTCCACTCATAGCCTGATTGTTTCAATCCATAGAGGCTTTTCTTTAATTTCTAACAATCATGGTCTCTATCATTGGTCAATCCTGGTGGTATTCTTAAATAGATAGTATGTTGCAATGAAGCATGTAGGTATGCAGTTTCAACATCTACATGGTTTACCATATATTGGTTTTTAGCTGCCCACACTAAAGCTGCTCTTAAAGTAGTTGCCCTCAGACTGGGTGAAAACACCTTATCATAATCCTCAGTAGTTTGGGCAAAACCTTGTGCAACCAAACGTGCCTTATGGTTTACAGTCCCATCTACACCCTTCTTTATTTTATAAATCCATTTACATCCTATAGCTTGCTCACCAGGTGGCAGTTTTGCTTTCTCATAGACGTTAAGATCCTGCAAAGACTTCAACCCCCTGTTCATTGCAGCTTTCCATGATGCCTGTTCCTTTTCAGGATACATCCTGATCTCATCATAGTTAGAAGGCTCTAAATTAACTTGACATATTACACTGGCTTCGTAGCGGTCAGGTGGACATCTGATGCACGTTGAACGCCAAGGTATTACAAGGCTTTGAATTTCTGACTCCTCTCCTTCCTCTGATTCATCTTTTATCTCCCCTATTTCCTCTTCATCTTTTATAATTACAGGAGATGTCTTATCATTACTAGTTATGTTATCAGAGGAGTCCTCAAACACTAGAGGATCAGCATTAACAGTTTCTTGCTCTAACCTATCCCAACCAACGTGCTCAAGGAATTTGGCACTTGCACTATTATATACATTAGTTGTGCCTTGTTCCCAGAAACGATAGGATCTATGATTAGCTTCGTAACCTATGAAGTATAATTGTCTAGCCCTATGTTGGCTTTTACTCCTGAGTTGTGCAGGAATGTGAACCCAAGCTGGGGTGCCAAATGTGTGCAGGTAATCAAGGTTTGGTTTTCTACCATGCCATATTGTGTATGGTATTTTACTGGTATAAGTATTAACCACTATATTCAGAATATGGTTTGCACATTTTGCTGCCTCCTCCCACAGTCTATCTGTTAAGCCAGAATCTTTTAACATGGTTCTCATCATGGCTTGTAACGTTTGCCCACGTCTCTCAACAAATGCATTATGTTGAGGCCTATAAGGGGCTGAACGTTTATGCTCAATGCCAGCTGATTCTAGCACATCAACAAAGTGCTTGTTTGTAAATTCAGTGCCATTATCAGTAATTATGCACTGAACCTTTCTCTTTGTTTTCCTCTCCTCAAATCTGAGCCAGTTTGCAAATTGTTGGAAAGTGTCTGCCTTTGACTTAACCAGATAACAAAAACCATATCAAGAGTAGTGGTCCAGTATACTTAAAATATAACATGATCCTCCTAAACTTGGTTTCATGGGTCCAATTAGATCTGCAAACACAACTTCCAAAGGTATAGTTGTTTTGAAACCATTTAACCTGTTTGCAGGAGTTGTCTTACTCTTTTCCTGATTACAGGCATTGCAATTCAAATACTTACTACATGGCTTCAGTTTAATTCCTTCTAAATCAACTGTTTTACGTAGTGAGTTAAAGTTTACATGCCCTAACCGCCTATGCAATAAATGTATACACTCATCATGTGGCTTCTTATTCTCATATATCGAATTGGCTTTAACTGTACCAACCTGGTTACTTGTGAGAACGAATAAACCATTTTTCAAATTAGCAGTTACACAGGTTCCATTCCTCTCAACAGGGCATTGCTCCCCTCTGAATGTTACCACAAACCCAACTTTAACCAATTCCCTTACAGAGAACAGGTTGAATCTTAGTTTAGGTATAAATAACATAGGTAACTAATAATAATAATAATAATAATAATAATAAAGTTGGAAGGGACCTTGCAGGTCATCTAGTCCAACCCCCTGCTCAGGCAGGAAACCTTATACCATTTCAGACAAATGGCTGTCCAGTCTCTTCTTAAAAGCTTCCAGTGTTGGAGCATTCACCACCTCTGGAGGCAGGTTGTTCCACTGGTTAATTGTTCTAACTGTCAGGAAGTTTCTCCTTAGTTCTAGGTTGCTTCTCTCCTTGACTAGTTTCCATCCGTTGCTTCTTGTCCTGCTTTCAGGTGCTTTGGAGAATAGCTTGACTCCCTCTTCTTTGTGGCAGCCCCTGAGATATTGGAACACTGCTATCATGTCACCCCTCACTCTTCTCTTCGTTAAACTACACATACCCAATTCCAGCAACCGTTCCCTATATGTTTTGGCCTCCAGCCCCCTAATCATCTTTGTTGCTCTTCTCTGTACCCTTTCTAGAGTCTCAACATCTTTTTTACATCGTGGTGACCAAAACTGGATGCAGTATTCCAGATGTGGCCTTACCAAAGTATTGTAAAGTGGTATTAGTACTTCACTTGATCTTGATTCTATCCCTCTGTTAATGCAGCCTAGCACTGTGTTGGCTTTTTTGGCAGCTGCAGCACACTGCTGGCTCATATTGAAGTGATTGTCTACTAAGACTCCGAGATCCCTCTCACAGTTACTGCTATTGAGCAAGGTACCACCTATACTATACCTGTGCATTTGATTTTTCCTCCCTAAATGTAGAACCTTACTTTTTTCACCATTGAATTTCATTTTGTTAGATAGTGCCCAGTGTTCGAGTCTGTCCAGATCCTTCTGTATCTTAAGCCTATCTTCTGGAGTATTGGCTATTCCTGCCAGCTTGGTGTCATCTGCAAATTTGATGAGTTCCCCATCTATCTCCTCATCCAAATCATTAATGAAGATATTGAAGAGCACTGGGCCCAGAACAGAGCCCTGGGGCACCCCACTACACACTTCCTTCCATGTAGATGCGGTTCCATTGAGGACCACACGCTGAGTACGGCCTGTCAGCCAGCTACGAATCCATCTGGTGGTAATGCTATCTAACCCACATTTTTCTATCTTGTCAAGTAGTAGGTTGTGATCTACCTTATCAAATGCCTTACTGAAGTCCAAGTAAATTATATCTACAGCATTCCTCTGGTCCACTAGTTTTGTCACTTGGTCAAAGAATGTAATAAGATTCGTCTGGCACGATCTGTTTTTGACAAACCCGTGTTGACTTTTAGTGATGACTTTGTTTGCATCAAGATGTTCGCTGATTTGTTGTTTGATTATCTTTTCCAGAATCTTCCCAGGTATTGAGGTCAGGCTGATAGGTCTGTAGTTTCCTGGATCTACTTTTTTCCCTTTTTTGAAGATGGGAACTACATCAGCTCTCTTCCAGTCCTCTGGTAGTTCCCCAGTGCTCCAGGATCTTTGAAAAATATAGTTCAGTGGTTCTGAGATCACGTCTGCCAGTTCCTTGAGAACCTTGGGGTGTAATCCATCTGGTCCTGGTGATTTGAACTCGTCTAGGCTGGACAGGTGCTCACTTACCATTTTCTTGCCTATCTTAACTTGCGTTTCTATTCTGTTTTTTATGGCAGTGGTTTGGGTAGGTTGGACTGTTTTTTCCCTTTGTGTAAAGACAGATGCAAAAAATGAATTAAATAGTTCTGCTTTCTCCCTATTGCTTGTCACCTTCTTGCCACTTTCCCCCACTAATGGACCAATCATTTCCTTAACTTTTTTCTTGTTTTTTATATGTTGAAAGAAGCATTTTTTGTTATTTTTGACTTTGGTTGCAAGCCTTAGTTCATTTTGAGCCTTAGCTTTCCTCACTTCATCTTTGCAGGCACGGGCTATTTGCTGATATTCTGACTTAGTTATGTGCCCCTCTTTCCAATTCTTATACTTGTCCTTTTTATCTTTCAATTTATCAGAGAGTTCTTTATGCAGCCATGCTGGTTTCTTTTGAGAGCTGTTATTTTTCTTCTTTGTTGGTATTGTACTAGACTGGGCCTTTATTATCTCACTTTTCAAAATTTCCCAAGCTTCTTGAGTTGTTTTCCCCTTTAGGATTCTCATCCATGGAGTTCTTCCTATGGTCTCTCTAAGTTTATTGAAATTAGCTCTTTTAAAGTCCAAGACTCTAGTTTGGCTGTGTTCTATTGCTTGTGCCTCCAGAACTGTTCATTAATGCATGGACAATAGGAATTACCTTCACCAGAGGCCTTCATCCTCCAATCGTTGGCTAGTGAAACATGTTGGTTGCTGTTTTTCATATTAATAAACCTCTTTTTCACTTTAGTAATGCATTGTGGAGCCCCACTATCAACAACCCACAATTCATCATTTCTGGATGTTGGTTCACCAGAAACAGCCAAACCAATGCTCTTCTTAGCCTTCACACTGCTATTTACATTCTGTTTTTTTACCCTTTCTACAGAATTTGGCTATATGCCCTCTAGCCCCACAAGAATAACATTTCTTGACATTGTAAGCAGTGGTGAATGGCTGCTCCTCTTGTGGCTGTCTCTCTCTCAGCTGGTCTCTATCACGCCTTCTTCTGGACTCTTCAAGCAGTCTCCCAGTAATGTTAGTCAATGTCAGTTCCTCTCTGGTCAGGACTTCCAAAGAAGAAACATACCCATCATAACTCTCATCCAAAGATGACAGAATAATGTAGACCTGATGCAACTCTGAAAAAATCAGCTCCTTTTCATGAAGCTCTTGAAAAGTTGTCTTCATGTAGTTTAAATGGGTCAGCATATCTCCATTCTTCTGCAGACGAGCTTATGTGTAAGATGTATATGTGCACCTTACACTGTCTCGAACATAAAGCCTTCGCAAAATGTCCCAACACCTAGCAGCAGACTCCTCACCACGAATATGGACAAGCTGCTGGTCGTTCAGTGTTAGTCCTATAATGGAAAGAGCTTTCTCATTGTTTCGTTTAAAGTCGTCTATCTTCTTTGCATCCTCTTCGTTATTTGCATCCCAAGCAGTAGTATCAGGTGGGTTATTTACAACAGTCCATAGTCCTTCCTTGCGCAAAAGCAAGCAGCATTTCGTGGACCAGGAAACATAGTTTGTCCCATCCAACCGGGTTATCCAGGAGATGCCTGACAACTGTTCTTGTGCCATTTTACACCAAATAGCTAATACAAACTCAGCTAGGAATACTGTGTGTACTTACTCTCAGTACAGGCCTGGGCCCATAACCAGTGTTAAGGAATTGTTGTGCAGAGGTCTCCTTGTGCTACCAAAGAGTTGCACAGACAAGGAAGGGTACTGAGAGCAGCAAGAGTCACACAGTAAACACAAGAGTACACTGAGTTGTAAAAACAAAAAGTAGTTTACTTTTGAGGTGGTGTAAGTCAAAAATGCACAGTCAAAAATAAACAGTCCACGTAGCAATCCAAAATACAAAGTCTTCTTACCGGTCCAGAGGTCAAATACATAGTTCAGGTAATAGAGCAAAAACAGGAACAGTAGAGAGCAGTGAATTCAGAGAGAGAGAGAGAGAAGCTACGTTACTAGCTCCCTCTTATGGCCACGAGAACACTTACACACCCATTGGCTAATTAACATCTTAAAGACATAACATCTTGGTTAATATATTTTCAACCCAACATTGTAGGCTAACACCATATGCCTAACAGCCTCAGTCATTTTTGGGGCCATCAGGAAGTGAATAAATTCCCAGTGCTCACCTATTTCTAGGTGTAGGGGCTCCATTAATTGTGTGACTAAAATCCCTCCCTTCAGGGAGCCATCACCTTGCTCTAACCTCACAGGTTTGGAGAGCAGTTTTGCTTGTATGCCCAGTTTCATGGCAAATGGCAAGCTAATGATGCATCAAGAGCATCCAGAATCAACTAGCACTTTTAAATCTACCTACGTACCTGACTTAGGGATTATGAGCTTGGCAGGTAGTGAGAAAGGTGCGACGTGTCGGCTCACCATCGGGTCGTTCTCTTCTTCATCGTTGCTGTCGAAAGAGGGTAGAAGGTGGGCAGGTCCAGCCTGAGTTCTGGCATCCCCCCATGAGGGGGATGTGATCTGGGCAACAGGTTCCTGCGTTCCTTCTCTCCGGTTAGCTGCTGTGCAGGTTTCTCGCTGCTGGTCCTGGTCTATTCTGCGATTGGGGATAGGGGACTGGGCAGTTCACTGCTCAATGTTCCTGCTGTCTGCACCGGAAACATTTAATTGCCCAGCCTCCAGGTGGCCTGGGTCTTTCAGCCATCACAGTAGTTGGAGATTTTTGTGGGAGTGATTGCCGTTTAGGTAGTTCTGGCCTCAGCTCGGCTTTAGGTGGCAGAGTCTTCTTATAGCAGGCGAGTTGAACATCTAATTTTACCGCTGCCCGGTACCATTCTTGCAGCTGGTCAGGTACAGCTCGGTAAATGCAGGCCTGAGAAAGGTGGTCATCCAACTCTTCCCTGAAATAATGAATTATGGATTGCTCAGGCCATCTCTATCTGACCAGCTATCTTGCAGAACTCCCGCATGTACTCCTGGGCAGGCCGGCCAGCTTGTTTTATCTTGTGGATTTGTTCTTCTGCTTTGAGGGCAATGGATGGGTCCTCAAATCTTTCTCTTAGCCCTAGGAGGAAAAGGTGGTGGTCCTCCAATTCAGGGGCTTGCTCATTATATAAATTGTTTAACCATTCGGATGCTTCTCCCTCTAGACTGGACGCAATCACATCGACCATAGCACCTGAGTCCGGGTAGATAGACCCAGCAATTCAAATGAGAACATACTTGGTTGAGGAAAAAAAATCAGTTTCTCTGGGTCCCAATTGAAGGTTGCTCTGAAAGGTGGGGCCATCATTGGTTGCTGTTGTACCCCTAGTTGCTGCTGGCCCCATCCTGGTTGTTGATTCAATGGCTGCTGTGGCCCCCACTGCAGTTGTTGAACCCCCAGTTGCTGGCGACCCCATTGGTGCTGCTGTATACCCAGGGGTTGTATTTTTGGGCCCTGCTGCTGCCCCCCTTTCTGTGGTTGTCTAAGGGGAAGCTGCTGGGTCTCCCTCATTTGCGGCCTCCTCAGTGCTTGCTATATGCTCAGGGGTGGTGACCAATCTCCTTGCTGTGGTCATCCTCCCACCAGCTCCTGATCTCCAGGCTTCTGCACCACCCCAGGGTGTTGCAAGGCCTCTATTAGCTGTTGCAAGTCTTTCACTTGCGGTGGTTCCCGAACCTCCCATTGCTGCAGGGGCCCTAGCCTGGGGCTCTCTGTCTCTATGGGTCTGGAGGGTCTGGTAGGGGACTGTCTGGTCTTCAGACAGGATTTTCCACTCACCCAAATTCTCAGTGGCAGATGGTCTGGTAGCTTTCCACCATTCTGCTTTTGAAGACTCTGGCAGGGTAGTTTTGAGGTGTCTGGAGTCTCCGCTGGAGTGGTTCCAGCCTGACAACCAGATAAGCTCTCCTAAGTGTTTGAGTTCTGCCCCCAACTGGGAGTCCTGCAAAAACTCATCTTCCCACAGCATGCTGTCTGTTACTTCCTCCTCTAAGATGTCAGCAGCTTCCAGGTCACTGTCTCCAAGCCGATTCTCTTTTCCCATGATGAAGATTTTTCCCTGAATCTTTGCCAGCTTCTCTCAAGGCTAGAGACAGCGGCGGGGGCTCAGGACCCCCAGGTTGTTTGAAAAGAAAGGTGATTTTGGCATGATGTCATGGTTCCGACTAACGAGACAGATCAAAGAATATTCCATGTTTGTTTATTCTAAAAAGTCTATAATAATGAGAACGAAGCATTGGCACTCATGGATGGATGCCAGAATCTGAATTTTCCTCCCCTGAGCACATCATATCATATCCAGTTCCCTCCCTTAATTACACGTCATTAATCACATTCTCCACTTAGTTTAACATAGGAAGTTTCACTTCCCTCTGAAGTGCACCATTCCTTATCTTATCAAAACATCCGGGTTAACATTCCCCTCCCCCTTCAGTGATTCAAATATGCAATGTTTGTAGCATTGACACAAACATCATGTATGTTCAGCTTAATTGATGTGGCATATATAATCTATATTGTATGTTTACTTAACTTTAATTAGTGTATTATATTGTTTACAGTTTTCTTATTGGCTCAAAGTCAGAAGCAGAAAGGTAAGTATCTGGTTATTATTTGCATGCTTCTACAGGTAGCTAGGCTTTGCTCTTGCAAAAATTCCCCAGATTGGCCTTATGTTTTCTTTGTTCTTTTCCTTGGAAATGATCTTTGTGTAGTAGGAATATACCTTTCTCACCCATCAAATGCATACATCCTCAGAATAGGATAGTGTGTCTCTTATTCTGTGTTTTGCTCTGGAGTTAACACCCAATGTTGGGGTTAAATGTTAGTACGTTGTCCACTAGTGTGGTATGGAATGTTTTGCAGAAAATTTAGCAAAAGAACTGCAGTGTAGTTCTAAAAGATAGGTATAATCTTTTTATTGATTAAATTACACATTTTGTATTTCAAACTGCCTATTTCTTAATTACTTTCATTTGTTATCCATGCTTTCTTGCTATTATATAATAACAACAGAAACTTAGGAGCTATTCTTGGAATCCACTCAAACACTGAACTCAGAATAAAAAAAATTGATAAATTAGAATTTGTTTCTAAAATACAATTGTGTAGAAAAGTAGAATATCTTTCACAGGGAATACTTTTAATAAGCATTTTATCTTAAATACACTGCTTTCATTATGAATATATAGAAATTAATAGCAGAAATATAAAAATAAGCAGATCTCTGTTATTGTTCATTAACTAGGTACAATTTCTGCAATTTCATGAAATACATGTTATTTATGTTATAGAGTAGTGAACCAATATCAGGAGTTGGTTCAAAATGAAGCTAAATGTCCTGTGAAGATTTTTCATAACTCAAGTGGATCAATCCATGTCAGTCAACTTTCTCCTGGGAAGGAACTAGAAGTAAGTTATTTTTAGGTATTAGAAGATAACTTTGTACACTTAAAAATATCAGTTTCATTTAAGTCCTGTCTAAAAAAATATGCAAATTCACTTTTTATTAGTGACTTAATTACTTGAGTTTTGCCTCTTTATTTTTTATAGATGAATTATTATCATCTGGTGCTAGAATGTAACAAATTAAGTACTCTATGTTATCAACTAAATCATAATAGCAATAAGACTTACCGTATTTTTTGGACCATAAGACGCACCGGACCATAAGACGCACCCAGTTTTTAGAGCAGGAAAACAAGAAAAAAAATTCTTTCTCCTTCTCTCTCTCTCCCTCTCTTTCTCTCTCTTTCTCTCCCTCCCTCTCCCATTGTCCCTTCCTTCCTTCCTTCCTTCCTTCCTTCCTTCCTTCCTTCCTTCCT